>CM076575.1:1879113780-1879151576 GCA_034641835.2 Pinus albicaulis | reverse complement strand
GATTGTTTCATCCTCTCATTCTCTGTTCTTTCATGTTGCTGCTTGTTTTTGTTTGTTTCTTTTCACATATTTTTCTTGCTGGCTTCTTCTTCTGTGGGAATCTTCTGAGCTACTTCATCTTCCTTTACAACTTTTACAAAGATGATTTTCCTATTATCTTCTACCTTGGGCTTACTAGTTTCTCCTTCATATCCTATCCCAGCCTTTATGAGAGGAGATCTTTGAGCCTTTAGAATCTGGTCCAATTGTCCAGAGCTTTTCATTTGAGAAGTATTCATTAATAAATCTCTTTGGGCCTTTTCTAATTTATTTCTCAGGCTCACTACTTCTTCTTCCAATTTTTCACATTCCAGATTTTTCTCTCTCATTTGTTGCAGCAGAGTGTCTTCTATTTTCCTTGCTTCTTCAAGGTGTGTCTTCAGGCCAACAATTTCTTTCTTATCTTCATATTCTCTCTCATCACATATTTGCACCACTGTCTTAAGGTCTTTGTTTTCATTCTTCAATCTTTCTATTTCAGTCAAAGCAGTGTCAAGTTTGGCTTTTTCTTCAGCTGCAATTTCTTCATGGTTCTTACTTCCATTCACACTAGCAGGTACCTCATTTGATTGAACATTTTCTTGTTGACATGAATTTTTCTTCTTCTTAATTCTCTTCTCCTTCTTGACAGTGCAGTCCTTAGTGTCTACTCCATGCATGAAATGCAATCTATCCCAGATTTCTTTTGCAGAGGTTAAATCCATTATTAACTCAAGATCCTTGTTATGAAGGCTGTTGAATATCACACATTTTGCCTTGGCATTCCTATGTTGTTCTTCAAATGAGGATTTTGGACAGAGGCATGAGGCCTTAAAGAGACTTCAAGAGCCAACAATTTTTTAGTGATAAAATTTGTTCCTTGGAGGCTCAAAAAAGATCTTAGCCACCTTTTGGTATAACAAAATATTATAGGTGGCTAACACTCTGCTCAGCTCCTCTTTCTTCTCTGCCTCATTGCTTCATTTTTGCATTCTCTTCACTCACTCTCTAACCTCTCTATGCATATCAAGTTGATATTATATATAGAGTTCATCACATGACTCTTTACATTCCTCAAGGAATTTGAAGTGAATAGTCCTGACTTTTTTCCTTCTGCCTCCTTATTTCTTTTACCCGCTCATTAAAAAAAGATAAGAATATGTGTTAATTTCAATATTTCAGTGGGATTATGTTTTCCTCTGGAGACTTTATAATGCATCACAAAAAATATAAAATCAATTACAACATTTACATTCACATTTTCACTTACATAAAGACAATTTCACTCAGCCCATTTTCTGGCCTTTGGCTTTGCTAGACTTGTCTTTTCTGCTGTTGTCAGGGAATTGTTCTACCTTCTTCTGTTCACTATCTTCTGCATATTTTCCAGTTTTCTATGCTTTTACACTTTCCAAATTCGTTCCTGTGCATATTCCTGTTCACCATGATTGTGTGTCTGCTGTATATATATATATATATATATATATATATATATAACTGCTTTTCCAAGTTTATCCTCAAATAAATATAAATCTGGACAATGTCTGTTCATTATCAATTTCTGTGTTCAGTCTGCCTGCTTACACACTTTCTGTCCATATATGAACTTAAACTCAATGGTTAAAACTCATAATACAACTTCAATCCAACTTCTTCCCTCACGGCGTCCAAATGAACTTTAGCATAAAGCTCATTATATAATATCATTTTCAAATCAATCCATTCAGCCTTTTGGATCACTGTCCATTTTTCTGCAGTTGTTTATTTCTCTTTTGTTTCTGCACACTCTCCTCTTCATTGCAGTTGTGCAACTACTGCATATATAACTGTCTTTTAATATAACTACTGATTTTAAATCTGAGCAAATTCCAATGCTTTGGTTTCCTTCACTGGCAATTTAAATAAATGAATATGCAGGCTTTAATATCACCATGGTTATAAACCCAACATAAGACCTCTATGCAAGGTTCTCTCCTTCTATTATTTTATGCAAAGTAATGTTCATTCTCAGCATTCTAATTTAATATTCAAACCTTATAAACCATAACCCCAATGGTTAGTCTATCCTCCAATACAATGCACAATCTGGGCAACTCACAATAATATCAATTGACAATTTCAATACTGTGCGGAACCTTCCTTTAATAAGGTTATAAACCCTCAAGCATATACGATGTTCTTTTAATAAAACTCAGCCAATGTTCGTTTCAATTTCGGAAGCTTTTCCTAATCCTCATGATTAATATCGATTTTACAATTTCACCATATGAGGACCTATTCTTAAGAGTATTCGGATTAATTACTCGAATTTCCTTTAACCCAAAGTACCAGCCATCAAACATATAATAAGCCTTGGACTTTATTACTGGTCTGCTGTTATAAAACTATGCAGAGGCTTACTTTCTAATTACACTATGGTTATAACCCAAACTTTAAATAAAAGGCCAACCATCAACATTTAAAACCACATTAGACCCACAACATACATATATTAACTATTGCCCTCATCCAAGGGCTACAAGTCTATCACACTACCCTTCGACTATCCAATGGTAGTCGCGTGGTCACACTGTCCAGAGGTTATCACTCCAACCTCACACGATGAGCTGGCCCAGTCCTTCAATCACCTGCATCATCCAACGGCAGAGAATTCGGTGCACTGACTGTTGTGATCCAACGGACACAACCACATATCACTTGAATTAAATGCACGAGTGTTAATGCGCGATGACGATGGGTCCCAGTATTAACTTACCTTGCTCATCAACGGTCACTGTCTTATTGCGCTTCAACCCTCTGATCCTACGACAATCGCATGGGTTAGATGCACAGGATTTAACTCGTGATGAGATCAGGTTCTCCAAACTGCTTAAGACCACATGTCATATCCTGGCGTTGATCGCGTTCGACTTGAAAATACCGCTTATCGCACAAAATCGGTGCGATGAAAACCGTATGGTGTTCCAAACCGTCGTTACTGTTCATTCCTTTGTGGTTCCGGTTACTCCCCACTCCAGGTTCTGTTACAACGTCACTGTTCCGCTCCTCTTGCTCAAGGTTCCATCCCTTGGTTCTGCCTTCTCCAACGTGGTTTCCTTAACAACCCTTAATTTGATTCTAACATTCGAGGACTAAGTATTAGTTTAATATGTGCCTAGCATACAACTCATCTCATGCAAGGTTTGCCATAGCATAAAATACAAATACCAACATATATACCAGGTGTTAAGAACATAAATAGACCTCGGGCGTTTGGTTAAACCCAGCACTAATAGGTATTCATATAACCTTTCGGGGTTAGAACCAGAAATCCTCACGACATCCCCTAGGGTTCCAAAATAATATAGTCATATACCAAATTCCTGAGATTGAATTCAGAACCCCTCCGAGGTCATCAATCCTTGCAGAGATCGATGTCTGCAAGTCCTCATTCCCTCAAAGTATATGTAAAACCTCCTATGCTGGAATGTATCAAAATTATGTACAGAATCGAAAACATGAATACTAACTCACGCTTCCACAAATTATCCAAGTAGTCTATGCAGGAAACATTCATATTTATGACTTCGTGGGTGGCCAGATATTTAATGACAATGGCCTTGTTCCTCTTCTATTCTGCACAGTTCTCTATAGGTCTCTACTTCAATTCACTGCTTCCTCTTCTCCTTGACTGATGCTGCTCCTTGCTTCTCTTTTTGCTGCCTCTGCTACCTCTCTCCTTGCTTCCTATGCTCCTCCTTTTTCATCTCCTTTGCCATCAATGACAAAATTTCCAACAAACTCCCCTAAAATTGGAAACAAAACACTATTTTTTAGGCAAACTGGTCTTCATCTTCAACGAATGCTTTGGCTGGTAGCTTGTCTTCATTTTGTCGTATTTAAGTGTTGAATAACTGTTTTCATGGTCCTCTAACACTTGGGTAGTATCTAGCTATCCAAATATGCCCAAAAATCTGCTAAAAAAGCTCCCACACAGTACGCAACAAAAGTAAGACAGTTTCATAGCGTACTTTCGTAGCGCTGCAAAAATTCCATTTACCATCAATGTATTTTCTTCTTTCTTTTGGAATGATATTCATAATCCTTAGGCACATCTCCCATAAAAATTTAACCTCTTGAAAGCTCCCAAAACTGGTTCAAAAAGAAAAACAAAGCTACAGTAGTTTCATGACGTTTTGTTGTTCTTCAAGCCCAGGCACGCTACAAAACTGCTGAAAACTGCTGAAATTCCAAATTTTTGTGTAACTTGGAAGATAAACCTTCTAAGTCACAAAACCTTGTTTTTAACATTTCATTAGCCTTAAAAACCATAAACCAGCTCACATTATCATTCTTGAGTCATTTCTTCCTCATTTATGATGGGTTGAGCTATTGACTCTTCAAGCACTCTCATTTTTAGGCCTTTTTTCTCCAACTCCTCATGAATTAGTTCAAGCTACTCTTGGAGGTCCTTAACTTGATCTTTCAAAGGTGTGCTCATTTTCCTAAAATGTTTGACCTATTTCCTCAATGGAATTGTTCATTTGATAAGATGTTGTGTATTATCTAGATTCTTGGAAACACTGTCAACCTGGTCTTCCCAAATTGCCTTCATCTTTTCAAACTGAATCTTCTCTACATTGTGTTTCCTCGCTACTCTTTTCATAACAGTAATTTCATGAGTGGCCAATTTCAATTTTTCTTCAAGGAGTTGTAACTTTATTTTTTCCATCACCTTCTCTTTTCCTTTCTTTGATTTGCTAATTGTATCTTTCTCTATAGGTGATGAAAGGTCAATGATCTCTTGTGGTAGCTAGACTCTGTAAGTAGGTGGATGAGCCTCTTTAATGCTCTCTAATAGTTTCATAGCGTGCCTTTCCATAGGCTTTCTTGCCTAGAACTTGAAACCTACATATTCGCCTTCAAATTCTAATTTCTTAGCAGATTTGGCCTTTTCTAGCTTTTGTCCACCTTCCTCTATGTCCTCAGCCTGGACTATAGGAGTTTCTTCTATCTAAATGGCATGTAATATATCTTTTAGATTTCTTTTAACTATTAATATTTCTTCTACAACCACTGCTTTCTCTTCTAAGGCCAATGTTTGGCTCCTTGTCATCCTTTTGTTTCCTTGTTTACTAACAGCTTGTTTTTGTTTTGCAGGCTTGGCCACTTTTGACTTCTATTTTGCAAGTGAGACATTTGGTGTATCAAAACTCTGCAATTTCTTTGTTTCCATTATGATTGGTTCATTTGGTTCTACTCTTACAGGTTCACTTGGTTCTGCTACCAACGGTTCATTATGTTCTGCTACTACTGGTAATGGAATTCTCCTAGGTTTAGGAGTTCTTGAAGGAATAAGTGCATCCAACTCAAAACCACTAACAAACAAAAATGAAGACTACTGTTTTCATCACCTTTGAAGTTCATCTAAAACCAATAGTTTCATTAAATCATGATGAAACAAAGAAGTCTCACTCCCTTCAGATTTTTCTTGGACCTTATCTACCATTTTTGACAAAATTCTATGTAAATATAAAGGCAGATCAAGGGAAATTTTACCAGTAAAGTGTAGAAGTAGCTTGAAATGATATGAGCAGACTTTGTGGTATCTCCCTTTGTTATGTGGAATTATGAATTACATATAAATCATTCTTCCCTAGACAGGTGCTTATCGAGAACAACAGATTAAAGACTTCGCGACTATTGTTCCTAACTATGAACAGACACATGGAATGAAATAAGAAGCTTACATGGAGTCCAAGTGCTTCCAAAATCTCCTTCTGTCACTTTTGCTATAGCTTCAAATTGCAGCCGGTTGTGCAAAATATTTCCTGCAAGAATGAACACTAAAAAACAAGAGATAGCAATAATACATATGTCTATTCAAGTTATTTAGCTAAATCAATGAAGCATAAACCGTATACATCAGATAATAATTCATAATATGGAAAACATGAACTTATACAGATACATATGTGGGAAAGTAAGCAGCAATCTTTATTAATGGATAGAAGCGTAGGTTACAACCTAGTGATTGATTTGAAGTGACCATCTCCAACAACATCCCAGCCTCATCACAATGCAGATCTCTCCAGCAGCATGTTACACAAACAAAATTCTCAATTGAAATTCCACCAACATTTCTGTACTCAAATTATTCCTTATCAAACACTAAGATCTTTTCTCAATTTATAGAGGCGCTGAAGGTAGTTTTACAATCAATTAATTTCCAATAATAGGAAATACATATTCCCAATCTTGTAGATGTCAAATGGACACATGGATTCAAATTTTGACACATGTGAACCCTTCTAGAAGGCACTGACCAACTGGAGATTCTGAAAGAATGAGAATTTCGCTCCCGATGTGACGAACGCACCTATGAATGTCGAGAAGTGCTTTGCAGAGTAGCCTTGAATGAGGCTACCTGCATATGTAATTCACTTAGTCCCTTTAGAGGCAACGTTGATGAGCTCTCAAATGATATATTATAAATTTCAAAACTTGGAAATCTTTGCAGATGAAAGTCATGAATGATTTGTCTTGTTCTTTGTCTTAGGGCATGTAGAAACTAAAATGATAGGGGATGATAGACCCTATTCATTGGTCCTGGAGATGATGTCCAGTTAACCAGGTCATTGGGAATGATGCCCAAATTTACCTATAACAAATTCCCCCCTAAATCATGAAGTCAGAATAATAATAACAATGTTTTGGTTGAGATGCTTTATACTGTGATGGGCTGGATATGAAGTGGAGTGGCGACCTGCATCAATCTTATAATACATTACATCATGATATATCCTCTTAATCATAATTGTTGAGGGTAAGAATTCCCATGTTCAATACATAAACTATCTAATACATGTACATAATTCAGAAATTCGTCTACATTACAATGTTGCCCAATACAGACATGCCTACAGATATAGGCCCATGTTCGGATGACGATCTGTATGTAAGGTCATCGTAGAGATGATGTGTACAAAGATCTTGAAATCAAAAACCAGATGGTTGAAACTAGATCCAGGGTCTTCTTATCTCGTTCACTCGATCATTCGGGTACAATTCTAGCCATGCGAATATATGATTTCTAGTCGAACATGGAAAGAGATCGTTTGATTACCAGCCAATGATATGAGCTATTAAAAAACAAGAGAGAACCACCATTAATTCCAATGGCCCTCAAGGTACTGCAATAAATTTTGTAACATGTGAATAGATGATCTGATGTCGAGCGCCAAACAAAATATTTCAGTCAAAAGTCTAGAAGCGAGGCTATTCTCGATGCTGTAACAAGCTTCATGGTACTAGAACATAACTTTTCTAAGTGAACTTCCTGGATAATGATTTTTTTTCGACATCAATCCACGTTATTGTGAAATGGGATTTACTGATTTCAAAGACAAAGGTATGACTTGATATAGAAATTTTTAGGGATGACAGTCATGAGAACGAAGGTTTATGAGTATTGCAGAAGGATGAGTATTCACTGGATGACTTCTCTTGAACATATCAGCGAAATTGAGATGAGTTGGGAGCATTCAACCAAAAATGAAGTGAAGGTATGATGAACCATAGGCATGAATGAACCGTCAAGAAGATTACCCAACCCAAACAGTCACAGTGATGGAGTGAAGTGTCATGTTCAAGAGCAACCTGCTACTATAAAAAGTTCAGTTCACTTTTCCAAATTTTCCCTGGTCATTTATCGACCAATACCTCTTTATTTTTTAACCAGCTTGAGGAGGATAACATTTGCTTTATCTATAATTCAACCCTTCGGGCGAATAATGTATCGCTATTTGATAATTTAACGAGTGTAGCGATGAATGAAACTTGATTCTTGCCATGATCAACAAGCCCATCACTATTTTATGTTTTAATGAGCTTAACGACAGAGATAGCCAAGTCATTTTTCATATTTAGAGAGTTCGAAAAAGAGGACGAAAGAAAACTGCATAAGTACTTTTTCATAAAGTTGTCGCTCAGATCCGAAAAAGTGTAAAATAATATCTAAGAGAACCTCTTTAGTAATGTTTTACCAAGGTATTCCTTTTTCGTAAATAATCTATTTCAGTCCAGAAAAGGGTTAAAGTTATACCTAGTAGATATCAATTCATTTACTTTTACGAGCTCGAAAGGACAAGTGCTCAGAAATCTTTTCACATTATCAGAGTCTGAAAAGAGCTGAAACAAGACTCCAGGGATTCCTTTTTCGCTATTATCAAAGATCGAAAAAGATATAAAAGTGCACTTCAAATCCTTTTTCGTTTTTAACAAAGCTCGAAAAATAAGCAGAAAAAGTATGCTTTGTGGTCAAATCATTCTTGAAATAAATTTGCATGACTAATATGTTCATCACTTGTAAGACCTATTCAGAACAACATCAAATGGATTAAAAATACCTGTTTCATGATAAAAACATAATAAAACTATAGTCATAGCAATAAATATTCATTGCAAACAGTTAAATTACTTTTGGTTTTTAAACTCTTGTGGTGATCATTTTTAAGAAGCTTTCCGGATTATCCACAGTATTGAGGAACATATGTCGATGTTTTGAATCCCAACTGGGATCCATCATCAGGAATTTTAGAATGGATCCTGATGATGGATCCCAGTTGGGATTTGAAACATCGACATATGTTCCTCAATATTGTGGATAATCTGGAAATCTTCTTACAAAATGATCACCACAGGAGTTTAAAAACCAAAAGTCATTTAACTGTTTGAAATGAATATTTATTACTATGACTATAGTTTTATTATGTTTTTATCATGAAACAGGTATTTTCAATCCATTTGATGTTGTTCTGAATAGGTCTTACAAGTGATGAACATATTAGTTGTGCAGATTTATTTCAAGAATGATTTGACCACAAAGCATACTTGGATTCTAAAATTCTTGATGATGGATCCTAGTTGGGATTCGAAACGTCGACATATGTTCCTTGATACTGTGGATAATCTGAAAATCTTCTTAAAAAAGGTTAAATAGCTATTAAAAAGTGTTTTACTATTCATTTTTACCATTCCATAGTTACCATTCTCATTTTGGAGCTCTGAACCTGATTTTTCCCCCAAACTTCAGCTGTTGATTGTGATCATTTCTGTGGATGGATTTCATTGCCGTTTGATCCAAGTTAGGGATATGAACCTCCTCTTTCCTTTATTAATCATTTCATTTCCAATTTCTACAAATTTTCAGGGTTTTGAGGTCCCTAGGGTAAATTCTACTCGAAAAGAGGGCAACATACCATTGGATGTCGAAACCTGCATTGCATATCAAGTAAATTGAAGGATTCTTGCATACATAATGCACTATCTCTTGTTAGGGATTGCATTGGGCACAATCTATATTTTTTTTTTTTGCATTATGCCCAAAATTTGCCTAGTTTTTTGCATTGAATGGAATCTAATGGTTCTTATGGTTGTATTTCAAGTTTCCATCGAATTACAATGACGATTACATGGAGGGAAAGGGAAAATGAAGAACAGGATATTATTGCCTTAAATGATCCGGGTATAGTAAGAGCCCTACGAGATTGTGGACTGCTTAAGTACTTCAAGTTATCAGGGATGAGACAACAAATAGAACTCTTTGAGTTCTTAGTTTGAGCATGGGATCCAGTTATTGAGGCATTTCATATTAAGAACCAAGTGGCTCCCATAACAGCCAAGGATGTATACTTTCTTACAAGTTTCTCGAAGAGAGGCTTGCCTATTTCGCTCTTAGGGTCTATTATTGGAGGAGAGAAAATGAGAGATTGTGTTTTGCAACATTGCTATCCAGGGGTAGAGCCAAGCAGAGATTAAAAGATAAACATTTGGGATGTTAGATATTTTCCTTTGAGAACTATCCTTTTCACGATCACAAAACTTGTTGACTCTGTTACACTACATGTAATGAATAGTTCGTATATGTAGTACGCACTAAAGTGTATGGAGCCAACAGTCTTCAACTGGTTTGAAGTTGTTCTTTCTTAGATAAAGGAAAAATTGAACAAAGCAAATGGAGGAAGGAAGAAGAACTTTAGTTATGGTTCAATCCTTATATCATTCGATTTAGAATGAATTATACTGATGCAACCACAACATGTGACACTAGATGTGTCTAATCCTAGAGATCCGTGGATGTAGAGATGGGTAGAACTCATGACTAGGCACGCAAGCCAATCGACTATTGTGTTATTGACTACATTCTTCACCTGGTTTTGATGGCAGATTGTTTCCATCGATCTGTATGCATACACAGGCGTTTATTTCTAAGGAGATCTAGATTGAGCATTACTGGAAGGTGCTAAGTGGGGTGCAATGGGTAAGAATTTTTTGACCATGTTTTTCATTTTCCAAAGGTTTATAAAATGTTTTTGTGTTTTTTATTTTTTCCCAAGGCTAAACTAAATGTTTGATGTAATGTAGATGTTGGTCGTGTTCAACTAGTAGTGGAACCAGAGCATGAAGCAGATGTGCCAGCAGAGGGGGATGTCGGGAGAGCAATCCTTCATGATCTTTATATGGCTGAGACTCTGGCTGAGCTTCGGCACCACATAGAGGGTTTGAAATTTGGGATTCCAGATTCCCAGATCGAAGAGTTACCCATGCGACTACAATAACACACTATTGGGGTTCCTAACCATTGGATGCGGCTACTATGTAGGATAACTAGATCTATAGCATGTTACCACGAGCACCACTAGTTTACTTTTGACATCTTGCATACATTTTTAGGTAATATGACCAATGTGTCTTGGGCACAAATTTTTTAAAAACCTATAACTATCTATCTATATGATTTTAGCATTTTACTATGTTTATTTTGCAATCCTATTCAATGATGTGAATGTTGTCTTTACATATGTTACAAATGTCTGTCTAAAACTTGATTAGCTAAAGAATCAGTCAATGTGTTCAAATTTTTGGAAATGTGTTGATATTGAATAAAATAAAAGTGTATTTCCAAAAGTCGAACTCTTAAGAACAATCTAAGCAGTGTTGGATTTATAATAGTATAAACACTTGTAATACAACAAGTTGTGATTCTAACCTTATGATTATACGGTTAATACCAAATGAAATGGCATCAGAGAGAAGTTTGATCAATGCGCTATACTCAGTGATATTGTTTGTCGATCTACCAATACTAATCCCTTTAAAACTCACTAACTCGCCATTCAGAGCGAAAAAGGACCATGATGCAGAGGATAAATTATTCGTACTACGACTAGTACCATCAGCATATCCAAAAAATGGTTCCAAAGATTCAAACATCTACGATGAAATGTAAAGCGGATTACTAACATCAAGAAAATTATAAAAACAAATTAAGATAGTAAATTCAAATAAAAAACGTATATATACAATATAATACACAAAATTACTACGCTCAAGATTAAGCATAGTAATGTTTCAGATACAACCCATTTCTAGGATGTGCCAATGGAATTCCATCGTGATCAACCAACTCATAGGCACCCTTAGCAAGAACTCTTTTGAAAATATAGGGGGCCATGCCATAATGGTTCAAATTTTCCTGTACATATTACATCATCTTCTTGATCTTAAAGAAGGACCAAGTTTCCCTCCGAGAAAATGCGAGGCTGGACATTTTTGTTGTATTGCGCCTTTATATGTCTCTTATGTGCTTCACTGGCCAATTGGGCTTCATGACGCGTTTCATCAAGATGGATGAGATTAAGGAGACGCGCTTATTCTTCTTTTTAGGTGTCTGCTAACAAGTTGATTCCAAGTTTTAACGATGGTATTTCACATTGGATTGGTAAGATAGATTCCAGACTATACACCAATTGAAAAGGAGTAAATCTAGTCCCGTTTCTCACTGAGGTTCGATACGCCCATAAGGCAGAGTACAAGATCAAATTCCAATTTATTTTATGAACTCCTATCATTCGTTGAAGCATACATTTAAGAATCTTGTTGATAGCCTCAACTTTTCCATTTGATTGTGGATAATAAGGAGTATAATTATCATGTGACAATCCTAACTTGGCAGTCAATTCAGTCATCATATGGTTGCGAAAATTCTTCCCATGATCTATAACTATAGCGTGTGGAACCCCAAACTATGAAATAACATGATTAAAGAAAAACAATGCAGTTGTTTGTCATGTGTTGTTGAATCTTGGCATCGCTTCAGTCCATTTGGTAATGTAGTCAACTGCGACAATAATATAATCGTACCACTCGGACAAACAAGGGTTACAGGTCATGAATTCAATACCACATTTTGAAAATGGTCCCACAGAGACAACAGGATGCATTCATGCTGGCGGTTTACAGATTTTACGATAAAAAATATGGCACACATGACAACCTCTAACTGCAAGGATACAGTCTTGAAAAATTGTAGGCCAAAAGTAACCTGCGTGGAGTATCTTCTACGGGGTAGCATATCCAGATAAATGTCAACCACAAGCCCCATCATGACAATCATTTAAAACCTTTTCGGCTTCCTCATGGGTGAGGCACCTCCTAAAAATGGTATCGACACTAAGATGATAAAGTATATCACCGACGATCAGATAATATTTGGCTTTCTATCGAATACATCGTTGTTCAAAGTGAGAGATATCAGGTCAAACAATTTGAGTTGGGAGATAAATGATGAAATCTCCATACCAAGGATCAGATGATCCAATCAGAAACAAAGTTTCATCAGGAATTGATGGTTCTGACGTAGTTGTAGTACTATCAAAGGGAAGGTCACAGAGAAGTTCAGCCAATACTAAAGACTTCTTTGACTTGGATTTGATGAATTCCAAATAAAATTCTTGAAAAATGACAATCCATTTTGAATATCTTCCCCCCAGCAATTGACGTGATAAGATATAAGTCATGGGGTTGCAATCTGAAACAACAGTGGTCTCTCAGAGAAGGATATAGTGGCAAAATATTTGGACAACTTGAACAACTGCCAAGGCAAGCTTTTCTACGTATGAATACTTAACTTTTGTATCATTGAGATTATGACTCAAATAATAGAACGGATGTTCAATTCCATCTTATACTCAGACAAAAACAATAGCAATGGTCATTTCAGTCGCAACGATATATAGGAAATAATAATTTTGATAACTAGGGGGGTACATTAATGATGCTCGGACAAGAGTATCCTTGACAGCATCAAAAGAATCTTGTGCAACTTGGTCCCAATGGAAGGGAACCCCCTTTTTCAATAGTCGAGAAAATCCTTTAGCCATTTCAGCATAGTTTCGAATGAACCTTCTTAGGAAGTTAGCCTTTCATTGAGGTTTCTGTATCTGGAGTAAATTTGATGGCGCAGGCAAATCAGGAATGGCCTGAACCTTCAATGGGCCGATTCAAATTATTTCTTTTGAGACTACGAATCCAAGAAAACGACCAAAACCAACACAAAACACACATTTAAGTGGATTGAGGCATATTTTGTAGTGTCAGCAACGTAAGAAAATGGCTCTCAAATGCATCGGGTGATTAATATGATTTCTTGAATGTGCTGGTAAATCATCTAGATAAGTTTGAGCAATGTGCTTGATGTCCTTGAAAACATAATCCATTTCTCTCTGAAAAGTTGCCCTAACGTTCTTTAAACCAAACAGTAGTTACCTATAAGAGAATGTGCCCCAGGGACAGATGAATGTTGTCTTATGTTGATCCTCTGGGCGGATATTGATTTATTGTAGCCACAAAATACATCCATAAACAAAAAATATTTCGCATCCAGCACAACTGTCAATAATCTGATCAATAAATTAATGCACACTCTAATAGTTCCTTGTTTTTTCATGATAGGAACAATATTGGAAACCCACTCAGTCAGTAGAATAGGTTAAATGGAACCAACACGCAAAATTTCTTCAAATTCTGCTTTGATGGCAGCAACTTTATTTGGATGAACAGGACAAATGCATTGATGCATCTGTTTGACATCAGAATACATATTAATAGTGTGTTCAAGAATACTAGTATATATGCCTGCCATTTCCTCATAAGACCAAGCAAATACATCACGAAATTCATGAAATAGAGAGTGATATGTGTCGATTTCTGATGGAGAACAATATACACGAACATGAATATTTTCTACACTGCCGAGTTTGGTTGAAATATCGATAGAAATGGTTTCTTCAATATTTGACAGTTTTCGCTTGGAATCGATTACATTAATAGGTAAATAATTCAAAAAGAAATTTTTGATTTATGGGTGATATAGTTCACTAAGATGGTTTTCTTCATAATCAGGAAGATGGTTACGATGATGATAATCCTCCCATGTTGCTCCTTTTGACATCATGGCGTCGAAAATATTCTCATCTGTCAAGAACATTGAGGAAAAAGGATCAGAAGGAGTACCAAAATGTAAGGAACGATCAACCCAAACACTCGACGACAGTGATTTTGGATTCACCGCCCAAGCCAGATAGATTGATTTCTATGATAGCTTAATAGGGCTGGGCGGAAAAAACTCATCCAATGTAACAATTTCGGAATCATCTGTACACTCCCTTAAGCTAGATGGAGTGGAAGAGATCATGTAGTAGGTCTCTATACTTGAAATTTATGCTAACATTGCGGACAACAGTAATGCAAATGTTCCCATGAGAGTCGAATCCTTTAAGATTCCTACACCAATGTTATGAAGTTCTAGTTGGGGTGCATGAATGAACGGGACACTTCCAGTTACCTGCGAAGGAGAGGCAAAGAAGGATAGTTGATGAATGACTGTGATAGTACCTTTATATAGAAAGGCAATCATTCTAAAATATGTAGAAACAATTGCAGTCATTTCATATACCCATGGCCTTCCAAGTAGAATATTACAGTCAAGGGGTCCGTCAACAACCTTGACATAACCATTCACTATTTTTCCCCCTAGTTCAACGTGCAAGTTATTAATAATACCACAAGTTTTATATGTACGTCCATCAAAATCCTTCAAGGCCGTTGATGATTGTGATAAGTGCGGTGAGATAAGTGACTTCCAACAATTTAGAGACATAATTCATGTATATGCTCCCTCATCAACAATAGTACGATGAGCAAGGTGATTGAGAACATTCACTTGTATGGAGAATGCCAATTCTACTGGTAATTGCGGCACATAGCCCGTATGATTAAAGACGACAAGATTAGAATCAGTTGGATCAATTCCACCAATAGCCAACAATAAAGATTGTTTTTAAAAGGGAAAATTTTTTAATACCTCAAGAGAATACATAGCTGAAGGGGATTGAGCATAATCTTAAACTATATTATAATTTTGTGCAGCTCTTGCTCGAGGATTATATGTCGACTTGTGAATTACTCCCTTTGGTGGCTTGATTTTCAATTCAATAATAACAGTAGGTGGTACTGATTCCATAGACAGATTCGTTGTCGAGGTAGTAGGTTTATCAGTGGCCTGAATACCATAATATTTATTACGTGTTGACACCAAAATATATGTTTAAGGTTTTGTGACGGATAACATAAGTACTTGGGAACTAGATGCTGGATTCGTAGCAACCATGTTTGTGTTCGTATTTGGAAATGGGCCTGTCAACACATCTGACTCATGGGAAGCCGTGATGATTTTTGAGACTTCAGCACGGTGAGGAAAATCCCTAACAAAGTGTTCCTTATTACATATTATGCATGGATAACGAGGTGTCCTTGGTCTAGACAATTGATCAGATGATTTTTCCTGTGGGTTAGAAGTTTGCTTTTTCTTAGATTTCCCTTTTTTCTTACTTTCGGGTTGCTTGTCACTTTTTCCCTTGTAAAATAAAATGGCATTAATTTCAGAAGAAGGTGAAGGATCAGATGTAGTAGTATGATGTGTGCTTGTAGCACCAATCAATCTGTATCCGGCATGAGAGTCCTTTAATTGAGGAGGAATAGTAAAATTAGATCTCGGCGCGTTAGGAATTTTTCAGAGAGTGTGGCAGACTGAGTGTAAATCAAGTCTAAATATTAGGCATGAGTGATTAAATTTCTCTTCTATGATGATGTCACCCTTAACAACATCCTCAGTTATATATGGTAACAAGGAATTAATGAACCATTCAACAAGGAGTTGATCTGGAACAAATGTCTTAACCATTCTACGATGACAACACCACTCATGAATATGATCGGAAATGTGAGTAGCATTAGTATGTTTGAAATTGGTCAAGAGTTTTGTTCCAGTTTCATATCTAATGGGTAACTAGAAATGAGTCAAAAATACAGTAGCTAGGTCAATGAAATTATCAAAAGAATCTCTAGGTAACTCAGTATACCATTTTGCAGCTGGACCTGTGAGTGTACGCTCGAAAATATGTAGTCGAACACAATCATCATTCAGGGAGTTTGATGAACACCATAAATGATAATTAATGACATTAGTCGATGGATATTCTCCAGCGTTTCCATTAAACCTAGGAATATCCGAGGGTAAATTGTGAGGTATCACCGGCCACCAAGGAGCATAGTTAATCAGGCCATTAGTTAGCCGATTTAAATCTGGTAACTCTAAATTTGTAACAAAGGGAAACTATATATTAAGGTCAGGTTGAGAATAGCCATGGTAAGATGGAATTGCTTGAGAAACAGGCCTTTGAGCACCAGCATAAGAAATCTATTGCTGGTAACCCAGATAGGGGTTGTTTTGAAAAGAAAACGCTTGAGGATTCTGTTGAGCAAAACCTGGATATGATACTTATTGAAATGAAGTTTGAGGCATTTTCACCTGTGACTGCCAAGGGGTCTTTCCACCAATGTTATAACAAAAATCAGGATAACTTGGATTTGGTTGATAGGTATAATCAGGTTGTGGTTGTGACATCCCATAAAATGGTAAACCAGCTTGTGAATAAATGATTCCAGATACAAGTTGTTGTAAATTAATCGAAGGATTTGGAGTCTGTGGACCCAATATTTGAGCGTATTGAGTTGAAGGACCCGGTTGGTAAGGTTGTTGTACACCATTTTGATTTTGTAAAAGGGGTAAGGTTTTATTAACAAGTGGAAATGATGTGGGTGTAACAGGTTGAACTGGTTGATACGAGTGTACAACCGTTTGTCGCTGGATAGGAAGAGTGGGTTGCCATTGAAAAACATCCATTTCGACATTAGGTTGACCAAAAAATGATGGAGTACTATCATATTGGGTGACCAAATGTTGCCCCCCAGCATGAGGAGGATCATAAGACAGAAAATATTTCTCTCCAAATGTTGGGAGTCTAGTTGATATGGTACTTGAAGGTGTTATTCATCCATAATTTTGACTTTATCCAAAGATGACTAAAATTGAAAAACTCAGATTTCTAGAAAAAATATTTGCAGAGAAATTGTGAGTTCTATAAATCTCACAACCTTCATTATCCTAATTTTATCAGTTCACCGAAAATCTGCATCTATGCCTCCCAAAAAGATCACCCTTCTGTCTCAAAAAGAAGCTTATTTTAGGCTATATTCCCCATTTCTTATCTCCATCTCCTCTACCAATTTTCACTCATTTACTCCTATTCCAATAGTCATCTTCCCCTCCATTAACTCTTCATTTCCCCCCATTTTCCCTTCTTTCCCCTTCTCATTTACCCTTTTTTTCCCTGAAAAACCTTCTAAACCCTTTTTAAACCATAGAAACCCCTTTTTGGTTTAAAATATCCCTATTTTTAGCTATCGAAAGCCTTTAGAAAGCTTAAAAAGCCTTCTTTAGGCCTTTTTTCACTCATATTAAACACATAAGGCTTTAAGCCCCTTTTTTTAGTTTAAGCCCTCAGCCCCTTCAACATATAACCACAGTCGGGAACCGTCGACACTTAGTTGCATCGGCACTTCCTCGTTTCCTCATCCCCATTCTCTTTTTTCCCTGTCAATGTGATCCCCTGAGGGCTTAAATATCTTTCCCTTTTATCATACAACCAGAAAGCCCGACCATCCACTAGGTCTCGGCCCTTTTTATCCTAGCCCTCGGGTCTTTCTCTTCTCCATAAAAACTTTCCCCCGCTTCGTTTAAATCCCCCTTGCTTTGTTATTCCACTCCTCCATGCTATTTTTTCTTTATGGAAGATCTACACCATCGATCGTGTTGATCGGACAGCCATGCCATCACACATCACATCATTGGCCATCACATCATCGGCCCATCGGCATTTTGCAGTTTCCAAGTCTTCGCGTCCCATTCTTTTTTAAATCTGATGCGATCCCCCGAGATCCTCCACCCCTGCTTCTCATATGAATCAGGTGCTATGACCAAGCACCAGGCCTTCAACACATTTTTCCTTGGCTCCCGATCCCCTTACTCTTCCATGGGACCGTGCCCCCAACACCTACCCTTAGCCCCCATTGGCCCATTGGCAAATCGCAAATTTTCTTATTCCACTTTCCCTTTCATCTACCGATGATTCAACCTACGATTTGATATGCACCATTGATATACCAAGATCAATGGCTGTTAGCACTCTCCTTCATTTCCCCGACCCCCGTCATCCACTTTTATCCAAAACAATCTCAACCGTGGATCATTTGGATCCGACGGTGATTATCAACTTTCCTATTACCCATCTGCCCAACCATTTCTTCATCCTCTTTTTTGTTGGGCAAGATCTCCACCGTAGGTCTACAAGATCTAATAGCTGTCGAAATCCTCTGCTACCCCTTGTTTACCCTAGCTCTCGGTCCTCCTTTTCCTGAAAAGGCTATCTCTCTTGCCTCCCCTTTAGCCCCTTTTTCTTATATATTTTCCTCCACGATTGGGCGCCCCCTTCTATTTTCTTTTTCCCCTGTCCTCTTTATCTTTTAGCGCTCGCAAATAATCCCAACCGTGGATCACTTCAGATCTAATGGTCTACGTGAAAGCCACCAATAAACACCCATGTTGGCCCACCGTCCACTTTCCTCCCGCCATCCAATCCATTCCTACCACCTGTCCTCCACCTTTTCCTCCCTCCGAGCACCTTGTCCCATTCACGCTTAACCTCAGTCATGGATCTGGCTCCCCCAGATCCAATGGCTCACATGCAATTTCGCACACGATTTTCTCCTGAGGTTTAACACCTCTTTTTCACACGAAAAAAGTGGTTTTGTGCGGGACACATGGTGATAAACGTGTGGTATCGCGTTCGTTGGGGCAAAAACCATTTACCACCCATTGGCAGTGCGAAAATCATCAGTGGTTTTCTGAAACCACCTTTCCTCTGTTCGCACCAATATTCAAAGAAATTGTTTGTTTCGCCTATTCCGCCTATGGAACCCCTCCCTTGCACATCGCCCTTCCTCTGCAAATACTCCAACACCCCTCCTGAAGCCTGTGATCGTATTTAACAACAAAACGCAGGGTTTTATTAAATATTTTGTTTATTTTTCAAGTTTGATGGCGCCCTAAGCCCAACGGGCCATCCCATAGTAGAGATAAATATTGAGGCCTTAGGATGATGATCCGAGAGTCTGAAACAAAAAGGGATGGGGTTTTTAATTCAAATTTTTTAATCAATGTTTCATAACCACTGATTAAAACACAAAACCCTCTAGCGCACTAAAGGGAAACCCTGCACAAAGAAACTGAAAAAAATTAGTAAAGTCGAAGACCAAAGGAGGTAGACAGAAGATTAAAATATTAATTGGTATATTAAAGAGGAAAACACAGCTAAATACAGATGAATCAAAGGTTTAAGAAGTCTAAAAGTGGAAAAAGTCAGCAAAAGATGATTATAAAGGCTTAAGGCGAAATCAAAGCCTTAAAATAGAGGATTAAAGCCTAATCAAGGTTTTAAAGGCATAATGGATTAATGAATAAAACATTTGTTAAATGGAAACATAGATAAAGTCTTAAAACAAAGATTAAAAATAAAAGCCCAGGATAAGGTCAAAAGATAAAGAAATATAACAGATTGTTTAAACAATGACAAATCATAGATAGCAAGGAAGATTAATTAAAGAACATATCAAGGCTAAAGGGCTTAAAGAGCAGTTTCATAATTAAATCAAGAAGACTTAGGCTAGAGCAGCCTCGGATACATAAAAAAGAAGCATTTATTCGCTTAGTAAATCAAACTAACACCTTTAGCCTACTTTATGTCCTAAAGGGAAAATTGACAGTTATTATAGAGTCAGAAGATATTTTAAGCTCTCAGGGTCACAGTTATTGTAAAAGATAATGATAAAGCCTTAGATTCAATATTTTCATATGTTTTATCCTTATAAAGTAAAGACAGAGTTATTACAACAGAGAGGTATCTATAGATGTTCCTACCTTATGCCTTGTATGGTTTTCAAGGCTAGGAACATATTTACTCTGTCATTAATAACATTTTGAACCCTAGATCAGTTCCACCTCCTCATTTGCAGCATAAATACTGCATTTGAACTCATTGTATGGTGGGAATTTGATGACTCTTTGAAGTAATACATAGCTCTGCTGAAGTTGAAAGAAAATTGATGTTTTGGAACCTGTAGATGTTTTTGACCTGTTTGTGGATTGAGAAAGCTTTTTCATTGGATCCCTCAACTTGGTTGTTGGTGAAGTATTTTAATCCGTTAATTTTTTTCCTATTTTCCATTTTGTTTCATCATTTATTACTACAGTAGAGTAAAAATTTTAGGCTAAGAAATGTCGCCTAGAAGCACCATAGGCATGTTTACTCTTCACTGCCTTTATGTTTTCATCTTCTGAAGGTTTTATTGAGTTGTTTAATTTCTTTTAAACCCTTAAGCTTGTTTATTTCAAAAACAGTTCAAACATTTGGTCTCAAGAATGATTTATGGTTTTCCTTGCTTACTTGCTGCCACTTAAAAACTTTTTCTGAAGTCTCCCCTTAAAGTAACATTGTTTACAGTCTGCCAAAGAGGTATGTTTTGATCATACCCTTTTTTCTTGCTGAGATAATTGTTTTAAAGGTATTTATAGCTGTAATCAAAGTTGTCTAGGAGTTCCCTCTTCTATGAATGCAGTTATTTGTGAATCTTGAAAGTTTTTTTATCCTTGAAAGTGAAATCTTTGGATGAAATAGAGCGTTCCTCGACTCCTAGATTTCATTTGAAAATTTTGTCTTGAAATTGTTATTTTCTCAAGTGTGATTTGTAGAATTCATGGTTAGCCCTTTCTATTAAATTCCTCTTCATGTTCAAATGATGTTTTAAGTCCCTTTGTTGATAAGTACATATAATTAAGGTTTCATTCTAAACCGTTAATGTTCATTTCATTCCATCTGCAAGACCTTGAAGTTCCACTGGCCAAGTTAGATTTTCCCTTTGATACCCCTGATCCCTTTACAGAATTTTTATAACTTATATTTTGACTCCATTGACCAATAACTTAGAGATTTCCCTCTTCTATATATTCTATCTAGATCATCATGTCCCACCAAACAATCAAACAAACTCATGCTTAATAACTATCCTAAAATCAACATTTTTACAAGCAAACAAGTCATATCCTTGCAAACAATTGAGAGATCCCTCTCTAAGACTAGGAAGGCTAGGCCCTAGATCTCTAAAGACTGGTTTTGATGTTGCCTTTTCATTTGGTTTTCCAATCATCCAAATCACAGGACCCCAACATTCTGGCAATCACAGTGGGACCTCTGAGTTTATAGTTTCCCAGCAAGCTATTATAGGCTCTTTATTCCTTTAGTTACTACAGAATATCAGCTGATAAGCCATAGAGTAGATCCTATTTGTTTCATCACCTTAGCTAAGTGTTGAATTAGGTATAGGCCACTCTCACAACCATAGAACCACATAAAAACTCAGAAAAACCAAAAACATTTTATATTGGTTTTAAAATAAATCATTGGTGGTGGAATATAAAACATTTTACCTTCAGAAAAGCTAAAAATTTCCAACTGGTGACTCCACTAGCCCCAATAGCCCTATTACTCCTCTAGACCTCCAAATTTCCTTAAAACTATGTTAACCAGCCTTGAGGGAGTTTAGAAACCTAGTCCACTATAATAGAAATCACTATGAGAGGAAAACAACCCTAAAAAAAAAACCCTCAGCCTCTCTAAATTTTGGAAACTAAAATATGGCTTCACATAGGGTCAATACTAGATCCCATCCAGATCCTAATCCTACCATCATAGTTGATAATCCAGAAAGTATTTTGTGGCAAACTTCTAGACCTAGAAAACCAAATACTGATAGGACCATCCCAAGAACAAGATCTATTCCTGAAGATCTCACAGTTTTGAAATATCCTCACTTTGACTTACCTCACACAAAAATCCTATTTAGAAATAAGTCTCAAAGCGATTTAAACCAAGCTGATTTTTAAACCACAAATTTGCAACAGAGCTTTAGCAAAGAAGATTCACCTTCTACTCCACCTGATTCTCAGCTTCTCCATCATTTCAGCTTCTTCCATAACAGATCTGGTCATCATCAGATTGCTGGCGCAAGTGTTTCTTCCACTCCTATCCACACATCCACTAGTCAAAACACCCCATTCCAGCCCATTTTCCCTCTTATAAATCCACCTCTTGTAAACCCCCCATTATTTCCTATCATGGCATCATGGTATGCTCCACTTGTGTTACCACTACCTCTGGTTCCCTTGCCCAATGATTACCAATCTAAAATTCCCCACTTCACTGGAAATGAACCCACTACTACCCAACAACATGTAGATAAGATGAATGATGCTTTTGATTACATGGAAATAGAAGAAGAAACCATTAAGATGATAATTTTTGCTCAAGGTTTAGGAGGAGAAGCCAAAAAATGGTTGAAAGGCTTAACTCCTCACACCATTAATAATCTCCCTTCTTTATATCAAACATTCATAAAAAAAATGGGAAATTAGGAAGAACCCTCTCCAAATCCTTTCAGAATATACCAACCTCAAAAGAAACATTGTGGAAAGTGTCCAAGATTATTGCATTAGATTCAATAGTGTTTATAATTCACTTCCCCCAGACGTGAAACCTCCATTAGGCTTAGCCTTGGCTAAATTTCTAGAGGGTTTTGATCCTTAAATGGCATACTAGCTAAGAGAAAGAGAGCCCTCAACTTTAGAAGATACGCAGAGAGGAGCCTTAGGTGTAGAAGCATATCTAATTGAGAAAAGAGTGAGGTTGAAAGTAGAAAAGAGAGTTACATACAAGGATGAAACAATGGCATCAACCTCATCATTCGATACCAAAATTGACAACCTAGTAAGGGTAATGGAGAGGATGCTTGAAAAGATAAATCTAAATGATAAAGTGCCTCCTAGAGAAAACCAAAACAACCCCCAAAACATAAATAGAAACCCAAATATTAGAAGAGACCCTAATCAATATAGGCAAAGAGACAATGACCAACAGATTAGGCCTCTCTTTCAACAAAACTATGCTGATCAAGAAGAAGAAAGGGAAGTTGAAAGGTTGGAATAAAATCATGTAAACTTGATAGGATCTGATAGTGAGGCAGATGTTTTTCTCACTGAAGAAGAATAATAATTCTTCTCCTCAGAAAAAACTGAAAACAACCATGAAGATTCCGAAGATTACAGATTGGGGTTTGAAAATGCAATCATGGAGGTACACAAACAATATAATCTTAGAAGCAAAGGGAGCCCAAATATTTCCAATGACAAAAAAACTAGTATTGTTGTTAGGAAAACTTCAGAAAATCAGCCAAAGAAGATAGCCAGTAACACCAACACTATGGCCAAGAAAATCGATCTAAATAAAGACAAAAACAGTCAGCAAAGTGTTGAACAAAGCTTCCCTAGTACTTCTGCTAGTGGCCCTAAAAAATCTATCCCAAATGACAGTCCAAAAAATTTTTAACAAATCAAGATTGCTGAAAGAGTTGTAAATGACAAAATAGATGTAAATATGTCAAAAAAAATAGTTCCTTTCAGCCTTGAAGGGGAAATTGCTAAGATTAAAATCACCATATCCTTAGTTGAACTAGTAACTCAGGATGTACATAAAAATCAAGTTTGAGAGATTTGAATATAGGCAGTTACACTGATACTTTAAACTTAACAGATGATAAGCCAGAATTATTGTTTAGTCCTGAAGTTGAAGGAAAATACCAAGAAGGGGTTGTCCCTCCCTTCTATGTTATTTTGAATATACATAACAAAATCTTGCACAATGCCATGCTAGACTCAGGTGCTTCACACAATCTTATGCCCAAAGTAGTAATGGAAAGACTAGGCTTAGAAATTATTAAACCATATAAATACATGTATTCCTTTGATTTGACCAGGGTCAAATGCTTGGGCCTAATCAAAGATTTATATGTCAATTTGGCATAGATTCTTGCTAAAAGTCTAGTCATGGACATAGTGGTAGCTGAAATTCCCCCTAAGTATGGCATGCTTTTATCCAGATCATGGAGAGCCAAACCTCAAGGGAGCCTTCAAATGGACATGTCTTATGCCACCATCCCAGTGTTTAGCCAAACTAGAAGATTATACAGAGAGTCTCATATGAAATACATGGTGAGCAACATAGATAGGCCAATCAACACTCCTATGTATTCTATCCATTGAAACTTATATTCCTTTATCTTATTTAATGAAGATTAAATCAGTCAACAGGAAAAAGGAAACAAAGAAGAATTTAGTCCACCAGAACAGTCAAATTTGTCCTCCATTCAAACACAAAATAACTCAAACTCTAGCAGCCTTGAATAGTAGAAAGGAAGTGAAAATGAGATTGAAATACCTTGGAAAATAAACTTTGATAGTTCTTGTAGCAAATTAAGTTCAGGGGCTAGTGTATGGATACAAAACACAAGCAAAGGATTTTCCTATAAGCTGGATTTTCCATGCACTAATAACATTGCTGAATATGAAGCCCTCCTTATTGGCCTACACTTACTAAAATATTTAGGAGCTAAGAAAATATCAGTCCAAGGAGATTTTGAGCTAATCATTAGACATATTAAAGAGGACTACTCGACCAAAAACCCAAAACTCATAGAATATAGAAATGCTGCCCTTGATCTCCTAAAAACCTTTGAAAAATATGAACTCATTTTCATCCCAAGAGCTCAAAATCATCTAGCAAATGAAATTGCCTTTGCGGCTAGTAATTGCCAAATACCATAGACAAATGAACAAATCAATATAAAGGTAAAAAATAGGCCTGCAATACCCGACAATGAATATTATTGGCAAGTGTTTTAAGGAGACAAACACATATATGATATTTTGCAATCAAAGAATGACTTTTCCATATCAACATCTACTTCAATCCATGGAGAAAACTATTTAAATGAAGAACAAATCCCTGAAACACTGTTGTCCTTTTCTGCTGATATAAACCATTTTGAACATCCTTTTAGAGCAGAAATAGTTGACAATACAGATAAAAAATACCTGGAAGTTTTACAATGTAAAAATGATACAATTCCAAGAGGTCTTGCACCATTAGAATAGTTGTTTGACTTCAATGATGTAGCAAAATAACCAAGAATGGAGCATATCGAAACAAACATAGAAGAACATAACATAGGCAGCCTAGTAGAACCCAAAATGATCAAGCTATCCAGCACTCTCCTAGCCCATATCAAACAACAATACATAGAACTTTTCAAAGAATTTAGAGATGCCTTTGTATGGGGATACAAGGATCTAAAATCATATGATACTAGCATCATTCAACACAAAATTTCTCTTAAATAAAATCAGAAACCTTTCAAATAAAAACTCAGAAGGATAAACCTTTTTTTATTTCCTTTAGTTGAGAAAGAGATTAAGAAAATGTATGATGCTGGGAACATAGTTCCCCTCAGGTATTCATAATGGGTTTCCAACTTAGTATCTGTTAGGAAAAAGACTAGGGAAATTAGGCTTTGCATTGACTTCAGAAATCTAAATAGAGCCTCCCTTAAAGATAACTATCCCTTACCAAAAATGGATCATATACTTCAAAGGGTGGTTGGGTCTAAAATAATTTCACTGTTGGATGGGTTCTCAGGTTACAATGAGGTTTTAGTGCTCCCAAGTGACCAACATAAAACTGATTTTACTACACCTTGGGGCACATTCATGTATGTCAAAATGCCATTTGGTTTAATGAATTTAGGGGCTACCTTCAAAAGGGCCATGGATATAGCCTTCTTAGAAGACATAGGCTATTTTTTAATCATATACCTTGATGACATTACTGTTTTCTCCAAAAAAAATGAAGAACATTTGATTCATTTAAAGAAATTTTTTGAGAAATGCATGAAATATGGCTTATATTTGAATCCCAAAAAGACACTCTTCGGTCTCCAAGAAGGAAAGCTTCTTGGGCACATAATTTCTGAAGAGGGAATCAAAGTAGACCCTAAAAGGATTGATGGCATATTGAAAATCAACCATCCTAGAAACCTCAAAGAATTACAATCATTCATTGGGAAGATAAATTTTTTAAGGAGATTCATCCCCAACCTTGCTGAGCTATTAAGAAATATCACAAACATGATTAAGAAAGAAATAGGTTTTAAATGGACAACAGAAGCTAAAAAATAGTTTGAACTGGTATAACAAGCTTTAACCGAAACAACAGTTCTTATTAGTCCTGATTTCACCAAAGATTTCTATATCTTTTCTTTTGCATCAGAACATACGATAGTTGCAGTATTACTACAAAAGAACACTATGGGGCAAGAACAACCAATATCATTTTTTAGTAGGGCATTGAGAGATGCTCCACTCAAGTATAACATCATGGAAAAACAAGCCTTAGCCTTGGTAAAAGCATTGAAAGACTTTAGAGTCTACATTTTTCATTCTCACATAATTGTTTTTGTCCCACATACTCTTGTCAAAGATATTATAAGTCACGGTCCTGATGGTAAAAGGGGAAAATGGATTGCTGTTAGTTTAGAATATGAATTAGAAATCAGGCCCACCAAACCAATCAAAGGGAAGGGATTAGAAAAACTCATGGTTGAGTCAAACTTCCAAGCACTAGATATGAATATGGTTGATTTTTCAGAAGAAATAGAAGAATTCACAACTTTTGTGAATTCACCTTGGTATGCCGATATCATATATGTGTTGCTTTACCTGAATACCCCTCCCTCTCTGTCTAAAACTAAAGCAATATTCTTGAAACAGAAGGCTTTAAATTATTGCATATTAGATGGGGTTTTATATTGGAAGAATGTTGTTGGAATATTGCTTAAATTTTTTCTTGAGTTTGATGCAGAGAAAATCTTGCATGAGCTGCATGAGGGAGAATGTGGAGGACATCTTTACTGGAAGACTACAGAAAATAAAATCCTTAGATCTGGTTACTATTGGCCCACCCTTTTCCCAGATACTCAAAAGCTTGTCATGTCTTGTCATAAGCGTTAAATTTTTTATGGCAAAAGAAAACTCATTCCCTTACCTTTACATCCTATCAATGTTGAGCCTCCCTTCCAACAATGGGGCTTGGACTTCATTGGGGAAATCCACCCATCTTCATCAGCCCAACATAAGTGGATCCTCACTGCCACTGATTATTTTACCAAGTGGATAGAAGCCATACCTTCTAGGAATGCTACTGACTCTGTCATTATCAAGTTCCTTGAAACCAATATACTATCCAGATTTGATTGTCCTAGAAAAATTATCACAGAAAATGTTGTTGCCTTCAAATCTAAAATAATTGTTTACTTCTGCCATAAGTATCATATTACCTTGGGTCATTCCACTGCCTACTGTCCTCAAGGAAATGGATTAGCTGAATCCTCCAACAAAAGCCTTGTCAATATTATCAAAAAAGTATTGGAGAAAAATCAGAAATAATGGCATAGTAAGCTTATTCATGCTTTATGGGCTGATAGGTTAACCACCAAAAAGTCAATAAATATGTCCCCCTATCAGCTAGTTTATGGCATGGATGGAATCTTCCCAACCTCTCTAGGAGTTCCAGTCATGAAACTCATTCAAGAAGTACAATCTAAGGAAAATTATATGCAGAGAAGGATAAATCAGACCATTCATTTACAACAGTCCAGAGAGGAAGTATATAAAAGAACACAAACAATCCAAGAAAGCATCAAGAAGTTATTTCACAAAAGGACTAAATAAAATGATTTCCAAGTTGGAAATGTAATTCTAAAGTGGGATTCTATAAGGGAAGAAAAGGGAAAACATGATAAATTTGAAAATATATGGAAAGGACCCTACATCATTCATTCTATTAGGGGTCATAATGCATTCTTTCTGCAAGATCTGAATGGAAAAGACATATTTGGAGGTCCTGTCAATGGCAACATGCTCAAGCGCTACTTTTGTCAAGTGTCTTAGTTTCAAAGTTTTTTATTCATTGTACATAACCCAGTGGAAAAGAAATTATGAAAAATACAAAACAATAAAAGAACGGAAAAGGAAAAGAAGGAAGATTCAAAAGAGGTATAGCCCCATACCCAAAAAAGAGAATTTTCTTAAAGTGAGCCAATCTAAGTGTCACTGCTGATTAAAAAATGAAATATTGTTCAGAAATATAGCCTAATCATGGTTGAACATACTTTAAATTTATGTTGATAAGTTAGTAGAAGCACTGATTGATAAGATTATTTCAGACTTGACTTATTAGTAGAATAGATTAGGATAGAGAGGAAATGTTTCTAAAAATCTCAAAATATGAACCAAGAAAAAGAAAAAGATGGCTCCAAATAGACCAAAACTTGAATTAAGAAAAGTACTGATCATTTCTATTTCGGAATATAGAGAATAAAATCTGTCAGACAGCTTAATCCTGATGGATAGTAGCTTAGGTAGAAAATTTATGAGTTCAACTGTTTAATCTGAACTCATGGAAGAAATAAGGATAGGGTTAGATACTTTATTTATGTTTTCAAAAATAAAATGTCAAATAATTTGCTAGTTCAAATGCACTCAAAGAAGAAGAAAAAATGCTAGGAAAAGTAAGATTAGGTAGGTAGAGATGTTACTTTAAAAGAGATTACATGTTGCATATTGATAAAAGTTTTCTTTTTCAAAGAAAGATCAACAAGTAAAAGGAAGAAATTGCCCAATGGATAAGGTCTTGGTGTGCTTAAAATTAGAGATTGATAGACTGAGGTTCTAGACACATAAAAGGACAGTTGTCCTCCCCAAGTGGAGCCACTGTTAGTCATCCATAATTTTGACTTTATCCAAAGATGACTAAAATTGAAAAACTCAGATTTCTAGAAACAATAATTGCAGAGAAATTTTGAGTTCTAGAAATCTCACAGCCTTCATTATCCTAAGTTTATCAGTTCACCAAAAACCTTCATCTATGCCTCCCAAAAATATCACCCTTCTGTCTCAAAAAAAGCTTATTTTAGGCGATATTCCCCATTTTTTATCTTCATCTCTTCTGCCAATTTTCACTCATTTACTCCTATTCCAACAGTCATATTCCCCTTCATTAACTCTTCATTTCCCCCCATTTTCCCTTCTTTCCCCTTCTCATTTACCCTTCGTTTCCCTAAAAAACCTTCTAAACCCTTCTTAAACCATAAAAACTCCTTTTTGGTTTAAAATATCCCTATTTTTACCTATCAGAAGCCTTTAAAAAGCTTAAAAGCCTTATTTAGGATTTTTTTCACTCATATTAAACACATAAGGCTTTAAGCCCCTTTGTTTGGTTTAAGCCCTCAGCCCCTTCTCCATATAACCAGAGCCGGGAACCGTCGGCACTTCGTCGCATCGACAATTCCTCTTTTCCTCATCCCCATTCTCTTTTTTCTCCACTGATACGATCCCTTGAGGGCTTAAATCTTCCACCCTTTTCTCATATAACCATAAATCCCAACGAGCTGCTAGGTCTCAGCCCTTTTTATCCTAGTCCCCAAGTCTTTCTTTTCTCCATAAAAACTTTCCCCCGCTTCATTTAAAGCACCCTTCCTTTGTTATTCCACTCCTCTGCACTATGTTTTCCTGATGGCGTATCTACACCATCGATCATGTTTATTAGACGGCCATGCCATCGCACATTGCATCATTGACCATCGCATCATCATCCCATCAGCATTTCGCAGTTTCCAAGTCTTCGCTTCGCATTCTTTTTTCCATCGATGCGATCCCCCGAGACCCTCTGCCCTTGCTTCTCATATGACTCAAGCGCTATGACCAAGTTCCAGGCCTTTAGCCCCTTTTTCCTTGGCTCCTAGTCCCCTTAATCTTCCAAGGGACCATGCCCCTAGCACCTACCCTTAGCCCCCATCGGCCCATTAGCAAATCACAAATTTCCTTATTCCACTTTCCCTTTCCTCTGTCGATGATTAAAAATCCGATTTGATCTACACCGTTGATCTACCAAGATCAAGGACTGTCAGCACTTTCCTCCATTTCCCCAACCCCCATCATCCACTTTTCTCTGAAACAATCTCAACCATGGATCATCTGGATCCGACAGTGATCATCACCTTTCCTATTACCCATCCGCCCCACCATTTCTTCATCCTCTTTTTTCTCGAGCAAGATATCCACCATAGATCTACAAGATCCAATGGCTGTCGAAATCCTCTGCTAGCCTCTGTTTACCCTAGCTCCCAATCCTCCTTTTCCTCACAAGACTATCTCTCTCGCCTCCCCTTTAGCCCCTTTTTCTTATATATTTTCCTCCGCGATTTTGTTTCTCCCCCGATCAAATAATAGTCGTTGATCCTTTTGATCTAATGGTGATCAGGCACCCCCTTCTATTTTATTTTTCCCTGGTCCTCTTTACCTTTTCGCCCTCGAAAAAAATCCCAACCATGGATCACTTTAGATCCAATGGTCCACGTTAAAGCCACCAATAAACACCCCTGTTGGCCCACCGTCCACTTTCCTCCCGCCATCCAATCGATTCCTGCCACTTTTCCTCCACCTTTTCCTCCCTCCGAGCACCTTGTCCCATTCGCGCTTAACCTCAGTCATGGATCTGGCTCCCCCAGATCCAGTGGCTCACATGCAATTTTGTGCATGATTTTATCCTAATGTTTAACACCTCTTTTTCACACGAAAAAAAGTGGTTTTACATGGGACACGTGGCGATCAACGTGAGGTATCGCGTTCCTTCGGGCGAAAACCATTAACCACCCATCGGCAGCGCAAAAACTGTCGGTGCTTTTTCGAAACCACCTTTCCTCTGTTCAGGCCAATATTCAATTTTTTTTTCTCTTCCACCTATTCTGCCTATGGAACCCCTCCCCTGCACATCTCCCTTCCTCTGCAAATGCTCCAACACCCCTCTTGAAGCCTTTGATCGCAGTTAACCACAAAACGCAAGGTTTTATTAAATATTTTGTTTATTTTGCAGGTTTGATGGTGCCCCAAGCCCAAGGGGCCATCCCACAGTCGAGTTAAAGATTGAGGCCTCAGGATGACAATCCAAGAGCTTGAAACAAAAATGGATGGGGTTTTTAATTCAAAGATTTTAATCAATGTTTCATAACCATTGATTGAAACACAAAACCCTCCAACGCACCAAAGGGAAACCCTGCACAAAGAAATAGAAAAGAATCAGTAAAGTTGAAGACCAAAGGAGGCAGACAGGAGATTAAAAGCTTAATTTCCAGATTAAAGAAGAAAACACAGTTAAAGACAGATGAATCAAAGGTTTGAAGATCTCTGAAAGTGGAAAAAGTCAGCAAAAGATTATTATAAAGGCTTAAGGAAAAATTAGAGCCTTAATACAGAGGATTAAATCCTAATCAAGGTTTTAAAGGCATAAAGGATTAATGAATAAAACATTTTTGAAATGGAAATAGAGATAAAGGCTTAAAAAAAAGATTAAAGATAAAAGCCAAGGATAAGATTAAAAGATAAAGAAATATAACAAATTTTTTAAACAGTGACAAAGCATAGCTAGCAAGGAAGATTAATTAAAGAACAGATCAAGGCTAAAGGGCCTAAAGTGCAGTTTCATAATTAAATCAAGAAGACTTAGGCTCGAGCAGCCTCGAATACATTAAAAAGATGCAGTTATTCCCTTAATAAATCAAATTGACACCTTTGGCCTACTTTATGTTCCAAAGGGAAAATTGACAGTTATTACATAGTTAGAAGATATTTTAAGCTGTCAGGAAAGTTATTATAAAAGATAATGATAAAGCCTTAAAGTCAATCTTTTCATATGTTTTATCCTTAGAAAGTACAGACAGAGTTATTAAAACAGAGAGGTATCTACAGATGTTCCTACCTTATGCCTTGCATGGTTTTCAAGGCTATGAACGTATTTACTCTGTCATTAATAACATTTTGAACCCTAGATCAGTTCTACCTCCTCATTTTCAGCATAAATATTTCATTTGAACTCATTGTATGGTGGGAATTTGATGAATCTTTGAAGTAATACATAGCTCTGCTAAAGTTGAAAGAAATTGATGTTTTGGAACCTGTAGATGTTTTTGACCTGTTTGCGGATGGAGAAAGCTCTGACATTGGATCCTTGAGCTTGGTTGTTGGTGAAGTATTCTAATATGCTAATGTTTTTCCTGTTTTCTATTTTGTTTCATCATTTCTTAATGCAGTAGAGTAAAAAGTTTAGACTAATAAATGTCTCCTAGAAGCACCTTAGGCCTATTTACTCTTCACTGCCTTTATGTTTTCATCTGCTGAAGGTTTTATTGAGTAGTTTAATTGCTTTTAAACCCTTAAGCTTGTTTATTTCAGAAATAGTTCAAACAGTTGGTCCCAAGAATGATTTATGGTTTTCCCTACTTACCTGCTGCCACTTAAAAATTGTTTCTGAAGTCTCCCTTTAAAGTACCATTGTTTACAGTCTACCAAAGAGGTCTGTTTTGATCATACCCTTTTTTCTTGCTGAGATAATTGTTTTAAAGGTCTTTATAGATATAATCAGAGATGTATAGGAGTTCCCTCTTCTATGAATGCAGTTATTTGTGAATCTTGAATGTTTTATTATCCTTGAAAGTGAAATATTTGGATGAAATAGAGCATTCCTTGACTCCTAGATTTCATATGAAAATTTTGTCTTGAAATTGTTATTTTCTGAAGTGTGATTTGTAGAATTCGTGGTTAGCACTATCTATTAAATGCCTCTTCATGTTCAAATGATGTTTTAAGTCCCTTTACTAAGAATTACATATAATTAAGGATTCTTAATTGCCCTTACTTTTAATTTTCATTCTAAACCTTTAATTTTCATTTCATTCCATCTGCAAGACCTTGAAGATCCACTAGCCATGTTAGATTTTCCCTTTGATACCCCTGATCCATTTACAAACTTGTTATAACTTCTATTTTGACTCCATTGCACAATAACTTAGAGATTTCCCTCTTCTATCTATGCTATATAGATCATCATGTCCCACCAAAAAATCAAACAAACTCATGCTTAATAACTAGCCTAAAATCAACCTTTTTACAAGAAAACAAGTCATATCCTTGCAAACAATTGAGAGATCCCCCTCTGAGACTAGGAAGGCTAGGTCCTAGAGCTCTAAAGACTAATTCTGATGTTTCCTTGTCATTTGGTTTTCCAATCAGCCAAATCACAAGACCCCAACAGAAGGAATAGACCCAGAAGGACTGGCTTGATATTGCCCTGATGATGTTTATAAAGAATCATACCGTTCAGTACTCACTATAGGAATTTTAGTTAGAATACCGGACGATGACATTGGTAAAGTCCATGGATTTGAGGATGCACCATAGAAAATTCCAGATAATTATTTGTAACCTGATGGGACCATAGGGCCACCATAAAAATATGACTCTGGTGAAGTTGTGAACATCGATGAGGTAGCGAGGGTAGGTGCTGACGTAATTGGAAGAGATGGCCCAACTGAAGATGTTGGTTCAGGCATGGTTACTTGACCAAATGTATACCCTTTTGAATCGACGAGAGTTTGAATGGGTATAGGATCAATGAAAGTACATGATACAATAGAGGAAAAGACTCATACTGGGAAAGGTCCTCCCCAAAATGGGTTGGACTTAAAGGTGTCTCGTCTTGTGGGATTTCTTCAATCGTAATTAAACCAGGTGGAAGTATTTCACCGTCAAGCCCAAAGTATATTTCATGTGGTTGACTGTGTGATATTGGAGACTCAATGGCTACAGAAATTTGTAGGATAACCAAGGCAGGACCAACTTCTGGTTGTTCGAATTCGAGACTGAGATGTTCTGGAAAATAAGAGATAGGATTTGGATCAACGTCTGGTTGAACAACGTCAATTCCAGGATGTATGGTCTCACTGATTGGAAGGATCGTAACCATGGGTAGCTATGAGGACTTCGTTTCAACAATAGTAAATGAACCGAGATGTGTAGAAACAACTTGAGCTAACTCTGGTTTATGGGAAGGTGATGTTTCACTAGAGGTACGAACTATACTTGGTTCGACAAAGCATGATTGCCTTCACCTACCAAAAGTAACCTCTAGTGGTAAAGGTGGTTTTAATGCTAATCTATGCGAACGACATGGGAAAATATTTTTTTATTCCATGATTACTGATTTATTTTAACTAGAAACAAATAAAAAAAATAAAAGGGTAATTCTAGGTAAAAAGGTTTACCAAGAAACTGTGAACTGAAAAATACCTCCTGGCGAACCAAGAAGTATGGGCAGGCAATATCCCTGAATACTGTGTTCACTGAATCACAATTTACAAGGCGGATGACTCGGTTCACTATGGATGGATAGCACCTAAACGTTTTCCTCCAAAATATACCCGAAGGTACATGGAGGCCCATGTCCGTATTAGCGTTGCCTAATGCGAAACTGCACAGTGAGAGCACCCCTTTATACTTTTCATACTGTAACACCACCCGATATACCCGAAATTACGTGGGCGAGCTACGATATACTTACGTACATGGAGTGAGGAATCACACTCGGAATGTATCACAGACAAGTTAATGAGAGCTGCTATGTTTTATGACACCGACACGCGTCTCTAACCTAGACCTTCGAAATGTTATTGTTAGGGTTACAATGCTTTGTTAGATAAATTGAGATAAATTTTAAGTTGATCTTGTTTATCAATTTTCCTTTCAAAGGTTCACCGCAATGATGTATTGGAAATTCCTAAAATGAAAACTAAGAATGATAAGAAATCTTTCACTTATAGTTTTTCAATGAAAATCCTAGCTACTAGAGGGAAAGAGTAATCAATTTGCTAGAAAACAAATCAAAGAGCACAAACTAGATGCAGATTTCCTAATTGTTCCTTTTTCAAATCACACAATCCACCACATGCAAATGCAGGCTTTTCTTTTTAGTTCCTTTAATGTTATAAATTTAGAAAATAAACTAAGTACACTAAACCAATAAAAACAAATGCCTTTTACTTTGAGAAATGAGGAATCGAACAAAATTTTCTCTTTTGAAGGAAAAATTAGGAATTAAACAAAAATTTATTCTATCAGGAAATGAATAATTTACGACAGTTTCCTTTTCAAAAGAAAATGTATCTAATGCGACAATGAAAATACTTTGAAATTAATTCGTCAATGATAAAGGAAAAACAATTTAAACAAACATTGAGAAAATTATTCTTTCAAAGGAGGAAGAGGTAGATAAGTCCACTGATCAATATGAGGCTCAGGCTTTTCAAAAAAATGCAGAGAACAAACAGAAAAAAATTACAATGAAAAACTCAAAGGAATTTGTATGGTTTTAGGAGGCAACACAGTCTCTAAAGAGAGACTGTGCTTTACAACACAGGCCTGAAAGGGAGATGGTGCTATGAAAAGCATTGTGTCCTGTACAATAGTGAGTTGGGTGGAGTGTATAAGGAAAAACATAGTTGTTTAACACACCTCTAATGAAAATTTGGATTTCAAAAAACCTAATCTTTCTGAGTAAAATCTACTAGGTGAATAAACAGAGAAAATCAGAGGCAAATACACCTATGATGAAGGGTGAAATCCCCAGTGGAGTCGCCAATTTGTTATGCGGAATTATGAATTACGGATAAATCATTCTGTAATATTCCTAATTAGTCCTAAGCTAATGGGAATATTCATTTTTGTTTTATTTCTTTTTTTGAAGAATAAAAGAGCAAAGGAGGTTCATAAAACTCCTTGATAAAGAATAAATCAATGCCAAATGTAAAAAGGCTAAATCTTGGTTGTTTTAACATGCACCCTTAGGTGTGAAATGGGCTAGATATTTTGACTAGGTCAACCTTGACCAGATCTACAATGTTTCCTTGGAGGAGTGGCCATCAATGAGGCACAACACAGTTTTTGATGGAGATACTTTGTGTGAAAGGAGTGTTTTCATTGAAGGTGGTTTAGGGTTTGAAAGCTCTCAACTTATAGAAGGAATAGGATGGTAGCATGAGAACGTTGTTGATGATTACTGTATTTCTAAATATATATTTTATTTATACATATATCATTCTCTTTCTTTTTAGCTGAGAATAGTGTTGTTTAGCACTGGGTGGTCCTGATCGGGAATCCCACCTCTTTTCTTGAGAGGCCTCTTGGAAGAGTTTGCATTGTATAGTCCACTATCTGGCTGAAGGCCAAGCTTCTTCTTCCAACTACAATGCAAATCTTGTTGAGGGTCTAGTTGTATTTGAAAGCTGCAGCAAATGGAGGCTAGATCTACTTAGATCTAGATCATTTCAATAATCCTTTTTAGTGGGGAAGGCTTCTATCCCATTGGTAAGAGATTATTGGATGATTGGAGCTTCATTTTTTGATCTTTTCATGTGGCCAATCATGTTTTAAACCCTACAATGTAGTATTGCTTCCAGAACTGCATTATTCCTGTAGGTGTTGTTGCAAGGTGTTTTGGCACATCATTTGGAGAGTTGGCTTTCAAGTTTTGGGGATCTACCCTTCACTTTGAAGATCCATTGAAGAAGGATCTATGTATTGTTCATATCAAATCTGATCTGCATATTTCTGCATATTTCTGAATCACTAAATATTGCTGCATATCTGCAACTTATATCTTAGATCTACTTCTTATACATGGTGTAATGCTGGAAACCCCAAGGGGATCTTGAAGAGGAGCCTATCTAGTGTATGGATCTATTATAGATCTGATTTTTCATGGACTTATATGCTCTAGATCTGAAGTGTAATCAAAATTTGTTGTAGCCTAATAAAATAACATTTTCAAGGCATTTTCAGTCCATATGTATGGTTGTCACGCCTCTTTTTGAGGATTTTCTTCTATAGAAGTCTTGTATTTCCAGTTACACTTCTTATGGGCCACCTTGTAAATCTATTTTGTTGTTGTAAATACATTTAAAAGGTCTCCATATTGGCCTCCTACTTTGTCTTTAATGAACTGCATTATTTTCCTGCATATCTGCTTTCTATTGTTGCATTTCCCATTTGGGAATATTACACATTCTTCCCTAGACAGGTGCTTATCTAGAAAAATAGATTAAAGACTTTGCCACTACTTTTCCTAACTATTAAAAGACACACATAATGAAAGAAGAAGTTTACTTGGAGTCCAAGTGCTTCCAAACACTCCTTCTGTCGCTTTTGTTGTAGCTTCAAATTGCAACTTGTTGTGAAAAATATTTCCTGCAAGAATGAACACTAAACATCAAGAGATAGCAATAATACAGATGTCTATTCATCTTATTTAGATAAATCAATGAAGCATAAACCATATACATCAGATAAGAATTCATAATATGGAAAACATGAGCTTATACAGATACATATGTGTGAAAGTAAGCATCAATCTTTATTAATAGATAAAAGGGGAGGTTAAAACCTAGTGATTGATTTGAAGTGAGCATCTCCAGTAGCATCCCATCCTCATCACAATGCAGATATGTCCAGCAGCATGTTACACAAATCGACTCCTCAATTGAAATTCCACCAGCATTTCTCTACTTAAATTATTCCTTATCAAACACTAAAATTTGTGCCAGGGATAATTTTAGGGGTGAATTTTAGCCCAAAGGCGAATTTTAAGGGATTTTAAATTTTATTAGGGCGA
>CM076575.1:1879055879-1879113680 GCA_034641835.2 Pinus albicaulis | reverse complement strand
ATGAATAATAGCACCGCACGCTTGATGATGATGAAAATTGGGTGCGCCTTCTGTAAATTAAATTGGGCACGACACGCTTTAGATCAAGTGAAAGCGTAATGGAATGAATGGAGAGGTGGGATATATATAGCTTATCAAAGAGCATTTCATTTCGGTTCCTAGCCGACATAATAGTTGAAATATAGTACAGTATAACTAACTCGCTGGACATGGGTAAGCACGCTCATATCCAAGCACATTAATGAACTAAATATCTTACCTATGTTATCCAGCCACAATAATTATTTTATTAGAAAAATAATGAATTATATATCCTCCATATGTTCACCATCATATTGAAGACGTCTATCATAATTTTATGATCAACTCCCTCATTCTATTAGTAAGTTCTTTATTGAGGTTTTGGGGTTTTGGGTAGCAACTAAGTTTTGCTAGGATAAAGTGTCCATTACCAATGATTTTAACAAGTCTCTAAAATATGACAAGATAAAGAGGTGCAAAGCTTTAATTAAACAAAAAAATATGTACCATATGAATAGAAACAAGGAGAATATTTTGTAAAAAAATCTAAATTATATCTTTTATAACTATTTAAAAAACTTTTAACTCATAAAAGTATTAAAAAACCAATATGATTTCTTTGGGATATTGAAATTCCTGCCTTAAAAAGCTTTGTGAATCCCATAATGCTTATATGAACAACAATTAAATCATTTCTATAAATATTGAAGTTTGTTCTTTGGTCGATAGAGGTTGGGTCTAACCATTTCAAAAAAGGGAAATCTAAGAACATTGAAGACTACCAAATAGAAATCATCAAATAGATAAGGTGAGACTTATCTTCTTGTCTATTTACTCCCATGGATATGAGTAATAGTGGTTAACATGTCATCCACTCGTTTTCAACTATGTAGGTCAAATTGCAAGAAGCATAACTTTCATTGATGAAAACTTATTAAGATTATTTTCACATTACTAGAAATATATTAGAGTACGGAATAACATCATAGTTGTGTGGGCTCCACTTGCCAATTTTTGACCCCAATAAATTCCATTGAAAGTCTCAAACTAGGTTTGGAAGGTTATGGTCCCCATTTTTCCAAACTAGGAGTGATGGTATTTGGTATATACGTAACATATCCTGCAAAACAAAATGATTGGCATAGTTCGTTCAAACACATCGTTATTGACATGATTCTTTACCATTTCTAAACTTTGACAAGGTATGTCGATCTGAAGTCTTTTTTAGTTTGCGTGGAAGATGGATATGTCAATTGGTCTCGAGAATTGATCTAATTCCCCTCCAATCCAAGAAGGTTGTTTATATAATTAATTCATATGGATGATATTGCAAAAACCATGAGCAACACAGCTGGTCTTCGACTTGTATTTTCTAACCAAGATCACCGGTTTGAAACTAGTTGTTCATCAAGTCAGAAATTATATTTTATTTTTCCTACAAAATAACATGTTTTCAAATAGTTAAGAAGCTCGAAGATTACAATTTGTGGAAATTCTGCTAGGAAAGGACTATTTCTTACATGATTCCCTCAAAGGCCCCTTTTGTTGAATAGTTAATATTTTATATGGTTTTTAGTTTCATTCCAAAGGAAAATCTGATTCTGGAAGAAGCGTGATGATCAAGATTTAATTGTGAAAATTATTGAAGGAATAAAAGCCTTGATGGTATACTTTTGATACCTAGAAGAAATTTTATGTGTTTTGAGGACTTATGAACATGTTGTAGGAAGTGTTGTGTATATGACCAGAATAGGGTTTGGGAAGAGTTTTATGTGACCAGGATGATGATTATGCTGTTGCAAGATTATGTACAATTCATGATAGTGTTTCTGTGAGCAAGTTAGGAGTAGTGTTGTTAAAACACCATAACAATAATTTTTAAGATCTATAGTAAATAACATGTGGATCTAGTTTGAAATATTATGAAAATAGGTCATTGTTAACACCGGAAAATCGTACAAGCAAAAGACATTAAAAATGTCAAGCAGAAGGTATAGACAAATATTTTCAAGGAAGGAATGCATTAGGAAAGGCCAAAATTTTATTTTCTCCTAAGGTTCAAATGAAAATGAAGGGACAACGCACTAGCATCAAAGGAATTTTGCGCATTGTGCGACTATTCCATCAATAACCGCTTGGTCTAGAAGATGGCAAAATTTCGCCATCCAAGACCACTTGGCACACTTGGTTAGGATGATTCTCCACCTAGTACTGACAAGGATAGTCAAATTTGAGCCACCTTGAGGATTATGTGCATCCCACAAAGGAAAGCCTCCTCTACTCTTGAGTTATTATTAGTCTTAGGCCAAGAGAAGGAGGATCAATTAAAAAAATGTCTATATAAATCAGCCTTTGGAAGAAGAAATGGAGACACATTGTTATGTTGGCCAAATTTATTCATAGCAAACCAACTTGCATAGTCTAGTAGCAGAGGGATTGGAAGGACTCATATGTTGGCCAACCAACATCTCAATCCAAGAGAGAAAGGTCCACCATTTGATCTTGATCTACTATCCTTTGAGAGAGGGGAGAGACGCTTGCAAGAACTCAAGGGAAGGAGACCTCCTTGTTTTGGGTATTTGAGCTCCATAGCTCATTAAAGGACCCTATTCAAGTGTTTAGCACTGTATCTCCTTTCACCACCAGCACCTAATAAAGGGAGAATTCTCCACTTTTGTTATTAGGATGTTTTCTCCATCGAGATTTTATATTTTGCATCTTGTGTTTTTTTTTTCTTAGTGTTGTATGCTTATTCTTCGCTCAAAATTAGTTTACATGATGTCAAGTTTGTTCCACTGATAGTAGACAATCGTTTTTCTCTATAACCTTGTGCAGGTAGAAGCCAACTTGCTAAAGAAGTGTATTTTGTATAGACTTATGCCAAATACACTACCAAAGGAATGGCGACCCCACTAGATTTATTTTATTTTATTTTTATTTAATGGCTGTTGTTGCATGTCCTTCTTCCTCCTTAGCTTGCTGCAAACCACCCTTACACTCTCTTTGCATCTCAAATCACACTCAATGAAAGTATTACACATCAGAGAGGGAATTTTTTCTTCATTCTGCCCGACAACGCGCCTTGTGCTCCAACAAATTTGCATTCTATGTGTGTGCGAAGATAACTCGAGCAACAGGCCAACAAGCAAAAAATTTGCTAATTTTTCCCACTTGTAAGGTGATTGGAAACCCCTAATAATTTTCCATCACTTTATTTCTATACTTCACTACTGTTAGGACACTTAAGTGCTATGCTTAACCTCGAATTAGCTTAGCAAATATCTCGTTTTAATTTTAGTATTTTATTTCACAAATTACACATAGTTTAAGTAGGGTGAAAGTAAGTTGCCTTAAATCCATGCATGTTTTTCGAAAAAACAATTTGTTGATAATTATATAGAACACTTAGCTGAATTATTCAAAATTAAGTGGCCCATGATATCCACACATCTTGTACTCATTCAAATTTTCTCAATTTTTGCATTAGATTAGTTCAATTTTTCATTAAGTTTGGGACTAGGATCAAACTGTCAATAAATAAAGCAAGTATTATCTGCCACCCTTTGCACCTCTTGGTAGGCTTGGGTACGCATATGGAAGCTTTCCTAAGAGAATTTGAGCTACCATATTCCTATAGTGCAAACATAGTTTAACTAGGCAAGGTGTAAGCGACCCATAATCCGCACATCATTTCAATTTTTTGCAAGGTACAATCACACATAAGGTAATTAGAAAGGGGTTGTAAAGTATCATCGCATATCCACATCTCATAAAACTTCTGATTGTTCACTCCAAAGCACACATGAAGCATCAGTAAGCATTGGAACATAAGGCTCCCATTGTTTTGTGATCTTTTTTCTCTTCTTACATTTGTTTCACCAAAACACACCCTAAAGAAAATTGAGATGCTCTAAAAATAAACATTAACCGAACTCACTAAATTCTCCCCATAGGGGCCACAAAATAAATTTTAGTTCAGGTTAGGACCATCAGGGGTAGGCATCTAATAAGCCATTATGGACATAATATATTTTGAGACATAGATGTTGGCGTTTTATGGAGCTTCAAACCCGTATATTCACCCACAGAACGAATACCCATGCATTACAAAGACTCGTTTCAGAGGGTGTTAAGCTTAGGATGAGTGTGTGGAGTAGTCTTTAGGGCTACCTGGCCCATCTAGTGCTCGGTATTGGTAACCGATTACCAAGAATATTAAGACTCGAATGCACACGTGGGACAATGGTAATTTAGTGGCCAAAACTAGGGCACCCTTCCCTATAGGTGATGGTGCATGCATCACTCAATCCTCATTACCTTGGTCAATTCTTTGGCTGCTGGAAGGCATCATTAGTTCTTTCGAGATGTTTTCCCCAGTACCCATTAGAAGATATCTTCGCAAGGCCGAGTTAAAATGAGAGTATAAGGACGATTAGGTCTATATAGGATTTTGGTATCATACACAAAACAAACAAAAACAACACCTTTTTATTCATTGATCACATAGTGTAAAGTTAAAGAGAAAAATCACCTTTTAATTTTTCACTTTGCTTTATGCATGTCATTATATATTTGGTTTAATAGGAATCATTCTACCTCCCAAATCACAAAAATGTCACACTAATCGACATCATACGAGACCCAACAGAACCCCATCAATATAGGTGTTTCTTAAACCTTCCCTCATTGAAGGGAGGAGTTTCATGCCTACCACCATTCATGCGTAGAGGACATCACGTTTCCACCATTATTGGAACATCCTTTATCGGGGAATCTTTAATTGGAAACCCCCAAGGGTCACCAACTACAACACCAGTGGAAAGCCCAACAAGGTCACCACACTCAAATCCTCTGATCACCCCTTGAGATCAAAGGGTAACTACCCCTCCAGGGATTCAACATAATATCCATCAGGGTAAGCCACAGGGTAACATTCCCCAAGCACCTCCCCTACACCAACACATTCAAATACCTATTTCTCGATAGAGTACGATGGCAGTCAATTCAAATTTACCCTTCGTAGCATCACTAAATCTTCTGGATATAATGAAATTAAGGAATGAACCCATTGCACATGGCCTTAATTGGCCCTCCATTCCCACGAAGCTTCCTTCTGATATACCAAAATTTGAAGGGATGCAAGTGGAAGACCCCAAAAATTATATAATAATCCTCTATTATAATCTAAAAATAACCCTTCTGTATCTCTTTCCTAGTTATTGAAAAAGTACAATGCAAAATAACTAAGCTCATTTTCCTCCTAGTAGCATTATATTTAACATAACCTAATAGCCATCTAGTATTAAGGGTTTGATTTCCCCAACCCTCAATGTGATAAGGTTTTTGACATTCTAGAATATTCTTCAATGTCCTCATATGGTAATACCCACATGTGTGAGTAATAGTGGTTAACATGTCATCCACTCGTACCATCATTTTCAACTATGTAGGTCAAATTGTAGGAAGCATAACTTTCATTGATGGAAGCTTATTGAGATTATCTTCACATTACTATAAATATATTAGAGTGCAGAATAACATCATAGTTGTGTGGGCTACACTTGCAAATTTTTTACCCCAATAAATGCCATTCAAAGTCTCAAACTAGGTTTGGAAGGTTATGGTCCCCATTTTTCCACACTGGGAGTGATGGTATTTGGTGTATACGTAACATATCCTACAAAACAAAATGATTGGCATAGTTCCTTCAAACACATTGTTATTGACATGATTCTTTACCATTTCTAAAATTTGACAAGGTATGTCGATCTGAAGTCTTGTTTAGTTTGCGTTGAAGATGGATATGTCAACTAGTCTCGGGATTAGATCTGATTCCCCTCCAATCCAAGAAGGTTGTTTTTATAATTAATTCATATGGATGATATTGCAAAAACAATGAGCAACACAGTTGGTCTTAGACTTGTATTTTTTAGCCAAGATCACTGGTCTGAAACTAGTTGTTCATCAAGTCAGAAATTATGTTTTATTTTTCCTACGAAATAACATGTTTTCAATTAGTTAAGAGGCTCAAAGATTACAATTTGTGTAAATTCTACTAGGAAAGGACTATTTCTTACATGATTCCCTCAAAGGGCCCTTTTTCTTGAATAGTTAATATTTTATATGGTTTTATATGGTTTTCGGTTTCATTCCAAAGGCAAATTTGATTCTAGAAGAAGCGTGATGATTGAGATTTAATTGTGAACATTATTGAAGGAATAAAAGCCTTGGTGGTATACTTTTGATACCCATAATCAGTTTTATGTGTTTTGAGGACTTATGAACAGGTTGTAGGAAGTGTTGTGTATATCACCAGAATAGGGTTTGGGAAGAGTTTTATGTGACCAAGATGATGAATAGGTTGTTGCAAGATTATGTACAGTTCATGACAGTGTTTTTGTGAGTAGGTTAGGAGTAGTGTTTTTAAAACACCATAACAATAATTTTTGAGGATCTATAGTAAATAACATGTGGATCTAGTTTGAAATATTATGAAAATAGGTCGTTGTTAACACCAAAAAATCGTACAGGAAAAAGACATTAAAAATGTCAAGCAGAAGGTATAGACAAAGATTTTTAGGGAAGGAATGCATTAGGAAAGCCCAAAATCTTATTTTTCCCTAATGTTCAAATGAAAATTAAGGGACAACGCACCAATATCAAAGGAATTTTGTGCACTGTGCGACTATTTCATCGATATCCAAGTGGTCGTGAAGATGGCGAAATTTCACCATCCGAGACCACTTGGCACACTTGGTTAGGATGATTCTCCACCTAGTACTGACAAGGATAGTCAAATTTGAGCCACCTTGAGGATTAAGTGCATCCCACAAAGGAAACCCTCCTCCACTCTTGACTCACTATTAGTATTAGACCAAGAGAAGGAGGATCAATTCAAAAAATGTCTATATAAAGCAGCCTTTGGAAGAAGAAACGGAGACACATTGTTATTTTGGCCAAATTTATTCATAGCAAACCAACTTGCATAGTCTAGTAGCAGAGGGATTGGAAGGACTCATATGTTGGCCAACCAACATCTTAGTCCAAGAGAGAAAGGTCCACAATTTGATCTTAATCTACTTTCCTTTGGGAGAGGGAAGAGACGCTTGCGGGAACTCAAGGGAAGGAGACCTCCTTGTTTTGGGTATTTGAGCTCCATAGCTCAAAGGACCCTATTCAAGTGTTTAGCATTGTATCTCTTTTCACCACCAGCACCTAATAAAGGGAGAATTCTCCACTTGTGTTATTAGGTTGTTTTCTCCATCAAGCTTTTATATTTTTCATCTTGTGTTTTGTTTTTTTCTTAGTGTTTTATGTTTATTTGTCCCTCAAAATTAGTTTACACAATGCCAAATTTGTTCCATTAATAGTAGAAAATCATTTTTCTCTATGACCTTGTGCAGGTAGAAGATAGCTTTCTAAAGAAGTGTATTTTATACACCATTATTCCAAATACACTACCACAGGAATGGTGACTCCACTAGATTCTTTATTTTTTATTTAATGGTTGTTGTTTCATGTCCTTCTTCCTCCTCAGTTTGCTGCAAACCACCCTTAGATAGCCTCTGCATATCACATCACACTCAGTGAAATTTTTACATAGTAGAGAGGGAATTTTCTCTTCATTATTCCTTACAATGCGCCTTGTGCTCTGATAGACATGAACTCTATGCCTGTGGGAAGATAACTCGAGTAGCATGCCAACAAGCTAAAAATTTGCTAATTTTTCTCACTTTTAAGGTGATTGGCAACCCCTAATAGTTTTCCATCACTTTGTTTCTATACTTCACTAATATAAGGACACTTAAGTGTTATGCGTAACCTCAAATTAGCCGAGAAAATAGGTCATTTTAATTTATTATTTTATTTCAAAAATTACCCAGAGTTTAAGCTGGGAAAAAGTAAGTGGCCTTAAAGCCATGTGTGTTTTCCGAAAAAAGCATTTGCTGAAAATTATACAGAACACTTAATTTAATTAGTCAAAATTAATTGACCCATGATATCCACACATCTTGTACTAAGCCAAAGTTGTGGCTGGTATTTTCAAAGGTTTACATTGAGCACTATCAAGCGAGGCTGGAAATCATCAAGTGAGGCTGTGAAGACATTAAAGAAACCATGGAAGAAAAAAGAAGGACAAACAAGGGTGGCCAATGTCTGAGGTATGAACCAGTAGATATGAATTTGACCAATGAACACCCAACAACAGCGGAAGTCTTCAGAAGGAAATTTTGCTTATAGTTTTGTGAGAAATTACAAAGTTTCCATGTGCAGGATATCCAAAGAGTTTCATTTAAATTTCAGTGGAACATCGACCAAAGTGGGAATTCTTAATCTTTTCATCACACTAGAGGTAATTACAATAGCTATAGGGATTCCAAGGGGATAGGAGAAGTGGTTCAAAGGTTTCAATTTTAACATGGAGCAGTGCAAACAATTTATGAATCTTGAAAACAGTGAAATGGATCTCACTAATGCCATTCCAAGGAGCTGCATATAGGAAAACTACTCAAAATTGCTGCTCATCATCCAAAGGTACTTTAATTGTGAATGGAGATACCAAAATGTCTACTCATATAATTTCAAGCTACTTCTACACTTTATTATTAAGATTTCCCTTGATCTGCCTTTATATTTACATAGAAGTTTGTCAAAAATGACAAATAAGGTCCAAGAAAAATCTAAAGGGAGTGAGACTTCATTGTTTCATCATTGTTTAATGAAACTGTTGGTTTTAGATGAAATTCAAAGGTTAGGCAGAGACTGGTCTTCATTTTTGTTTGTTAGCAACTTTGACTTGGATGTTCTTACTCCTTCAAGAACTCCTAAACCTAGGAGAATTCCATCACCAATAATAGCAGAACATAATGAACCATTGGTAGCAAAACCAAGTGAACCTGCAAGAGTAGAACCAATTGAACCAATCATATTGGAAATAGAGAAATTGCAGAGTTTTGATACACCAAATGTCTCACCTACAAAACAGAAGTCAAAAGTGGCCAAGCCTACAAAACAAAAACAAGTTGTTAGCAAACAAGGAACTAAAAGGATGACAAGGAGCCAAATAGTGGCCTTAGAAGAGAAACAAGTGGTTGTAGAAGACAGATCAATAGTTAAAGGAAATCTAGAAGATATATTACATGCCATTGACATAGAAGAAAATCCTATAGTCCAGGCTGAGGAAATAGAGGAAGGTGGAGAGACGCTAAAAAAGGCCAAATCTGCTAAGAAATTAGAATTTGAAGGAGAAAATGCAGGTTTTATGTTCCAAGCAAGAAGGCCTATGACAAGGCATGCTAGGAAACTATTAGAGAGTAGTAAAGAGCCTCATCCACCTGCTAACACAGTCTAGCTACCACAAGAGATCATTGACCTTTCATCACCTGCAGAGAAAGATAGAATTAGCAAATGAAAGAAAGGAAAAGAGAAGGTGATGGAAAAAATAGAGTTACAACTCCTTGAAGAACAATTGAAATTGTCCAATCATGAAATTTTTGTTATGAAAAGAGATGGAATGTTTCAGAAGATTCAGTTTGAAAAGATGAAGACAATTTGGGAAGGCCAGGTTGATAGTGTTTCCAAGACTCTGGATAATACACAACAACTTATCAAATGGACCATTCCATTGACGAAAGAGGTCAAACATGTTAGGAAAATGAACAAAAATTTGAAAGCCACCGATATAAGGTTGAAAGATCAAGTTAAGGATATCCAGGAGCAGCTTGAACTAATTCATAAGGAGTTGGAGAAAAAAGGCCTAAGAATGACAGTGCTTGAAGAGCCAATAGCTCAACCCACCATAAATGAGGAAGAAATGCCTCAAGAATCATAATGTGAGTTGGTTTATAGTTTTTAAGGCTACTGGCATGTTAGAAACAAGGTTTTGGAACTTAGAATGTTTATTTTTCAATTTACACAAAAATCTGGAATTTCAGCAGTTTTCGGCAGTTTCATAGCGTGCCTGGGCTTAAAGAACAACAAAACGCTACAAAACTACTTTAGCTTTATTTTTTCTTTTTGAACCAGTTTTGGGAGCTTTCGATAGGTGAAATTTGTATGGGAGATGTTTCTAAGGATGATGAAGATCATACCAAAGGTAAGAATCAAGAACATTGATGGTAAATGACATTTTTGTAGCGCTACGAAAGTACGCTACAAAACTATCTTACTTTCGTAGCATACTGTGTGGGAGCTTTTTTAGCAGAGTTTTGGACATATTTGCATAGTTGGATACTTTCCAAGTGTTAGAGGACCATGACAGTAGTTATTCAACACTGAAATACCACGAAATGAAGACAAACTACTAGCCAAAGCATTCGTTGAAGATGAAGACCAGTTTGCCTAAAAAACATGGGTTTGTTTCTAGTTTTAGAGGAGGTCAATTAAGAGGTCATGTAGCGATGAGTCCCATCACCCCTATTCGAACATGTTAAAGTATATTTTTCAAAGATGTAATTCTTGTTAGAGAAAAGGTTGTTAAATGTAATAATGAACAGTTTGAGTCCTATTAGGAAAAGGACTGTCAATTAGGATAACTGTCAATTTCTCATTAAATATATGTTTTATCGTTATGCAAGGTTTCATTAGGAAAAAATTCAATGAATCTAGCTAGGAGGCAGATCATCTCATCATGTAACAAGTCTATTAAAGGACATATGGTAAAATTTGTGAAGGGTTGGAGATTTTTTGGCAAAACTATAGCTTTATGTAATTTGATTGTTTCAGTAATACAGAGACTGGTTTCTTGACTAACCTGAGATTCTAACTGATTTTTTAGTGCTTATATTATCTATATCTTTTATGTGTCCCATTTGGAGTGGTTTTCATCTTTAATACTCAAAATTCATTCATGTAATGCTCTGAATTCCTTTATAGATGAATTGACTGTGTGATTTCTTATTTCATATTTGTGTGTACTTCTGCTAAAAAATCTTACCTACCTCAGCTTCCATATCAAGTGAACTTACTACTGAATCACTGAAAGTGTTGACTCCATAAGCCCAATGTTTGCATATTGATACTATTTTCAACCTACACTCATCATAAGAAATTTGTTTTCCAAGTAGAGTTAGCCATCTAAATACATTATTATTCAATATCATTAACCTTTTGAGGGAGCCCTCTCAGGCTGAAGAGGCTAAGCTTCAGTCACAAGATTCATTTGAAACAGTTACATGAGATTTTCTGATTAGCAGCCTATCAAGTGCAATTTTGTGATAACATTTTGCTTTGTCTACCAGGAGCCTAAAGATTATACTTTCCTAAAATTTTGAAGTTGAAATTCTAAAGGTAGTAGAAGCTCAGGAAGCTATTCGAGGCTGCATCTACCTTGGTGACTCCATTCAAAATTCATATCATCAAAGGTGGATTTGAGAAGGAGATACACAAGGAGTAATCCTAACCTAGATTCACCTACCATTGTGGAAAATCCAAACACCATCTCTAGAGGTAGTCAAGACATTTTTGCAATATCAGGTACTCCATTACATTTGAAATCCTTGTCCTGTGAAGTTTTAAGAAGTCCTCAAGACAAAATATTTGATGATAAAATTCGGGAAGTCTTGTTTAAGTCTAAAAGTGAAAAAGAATTAACTAAAATTGTCTTAAACCTACATAGGAGAGGCATTGATAACTTAGCCTTAGTGAAAGAAAAGGATAAAGAAGAGTTTTTGGAAGAAGTCACTTCTAAGTTTCTGTTAGAAAGAGAGTCTTTGGATAGGTTGAAAGAGCTTGACCCTTTTGATTTTTTTTTTAGAATTAAAATTGGTTTTCCTCTTCCTTATTGGATTTCAATTGTTAGTGGACAATAATGACCAAACATCCATTCTCCTAACAGTTCCTCTTCCTCTACTGCTGTTGTTCCTAAAACTACCACAGTCCCATTCATCATGGGAGTAAATCTGCCTCCTCGACCTGCTGCACCTGCTAGGTATGCTCCTCTTGCCCTTCTAGATGTCTTAAATGCCCTTCCTAGAAAATAATCTGCTAGAATCAAAACTTGGGGAAGTTATGAAGAGATTATAGCTGAAAAGCATGTAGACCAATTCAATGAATTTATAGATAGGGAGGAGGTTGACCATGAGGATGTCAATATGATATTTTTTTCTCAGAGCTTTACTGGTGAAGTTAGGAAGTGGTTTGAAGCCCTTACTCCTGGAAGGCTACATCATTGGAATGATTTTGAAGATAGCTTTTTTAGGAAGTGGGGAAATAGAACCAATCCTGTACAGGCCCTCACTGAGTATAATAGCTTGAAGAGAGTCGATGATGAAACTGTTCAAAACTTTTCAAAGAGATTTAAAAAAGTGTATGGCGCAATCGCTGCCCATCTCAAGCCTCCTCCAGGAGCAACTCAACTAAGATATGTTGAAGCTTTTGATTATGAATTTTCCATACTGCTGAGAGAGACAAAATCCCCTTCACTTTCTGAAATGAAAAATGGTGTAGTGAAGGTGGAGTTCAATATCATAGCAGCAAAATAGTATAAGATGGGTAAGAATAAGTTGAAAGAAGAAGATAAGCCTTCTAACTTTGATGAAAAAATTGATTCCATGATGAAAACAATGGAAATTTGATGGATAGGCTTGCCCTTTGTAATGCCTCTGCTCCTCCTGCACAACATGAACCTCAGTTTAGAAATCCTCAATTCAGAAGACCTCAAAACCAACAAATGCCAAGGGAAAATAGAAATCTGCCACCTGACCCTCAAGTAAGGCCTCCTTTTCAGCAAAAGTTATTTGATGAGGAAGATCAGCCTGAAATACAAGAAGACTCGATTCATTACTTAGATGAGAACATGTCAGGGATGTTTTTAACTAAGGAGTAACATGATGAGTCAGAACATGAGGCGAATAAGGGTGAGGAACCATCTAATTATTTATTCTGAAGTGAATAAGGGTGAGGAACCATCTGATTATTTTAAGGGTATCAACATGCAATATTTGAGATGTAGAAACAATAAAACCTCAGAAACAGAAATGTGCCAATCACTGCAAATAAAACAATGCCTAAGAAATATGCCCCCAAGGCTACTAAGGTTAGGAAAGAAACACCACCTCCTCTTCCTGTCAAAGAGACTAAAAAATCTGTTTCTATTTTTAGTTTGGAAAATGAAATCTCTAAGATCAAAATTATAGTACCTTTTAGAGAGATTATTAAGGTCAATGAATAAAGAAGTAGGATTATGAAAATTTTCAATTCACAACTAGGAGTTGTTGATATCCTAAATATTCAAGAAGATCATCCAACCATATACTTGGGTCCAAGATTAGAAGATGAACAGAATGAGGAGGTACCTCCTTTTTATGTTAGCCTTAGTATTCTTGAGATGACATTGCATAATGCCATGTTGGATTTAGGATCCTCTCACAATCTTATGCCCAAAGTAATCATGGAGAGGATGGGGTTGGAAATTACTAGACCATACAAGGATTTGTTTTCCTTTGATTCAAAAAGAGTCTAGTGCATTGGTTTAACTAAATATGTTGTTGTTGGTCTTTCTCAAGTCCCTACCAAGAAAGTGGTCTAGAAATTGTGGTAGCAGACATTCCCCCAAATTTTGGCATGTTATTATCAAGGTCATGGGCAGCAAAAACCAAAGGTACAATGCAGATGGACCTAACTTATGCCACCATTCCTATTTTTGGTGAGAAAGGGAGACTTTATAGAGAAACAAGAATGGCTTATATGGTGAGTAGTAAAGATAAACCTCATAACTTTCCAATTTATTCTCTTGAAATTGAACTTGGATCTGATATTCTTTTCATTGAGTTGAATGATGAAGCGGAGGATGAAAAGAAGGCAGAAAATCAGTAATCTGTAATTCAGCAGACAGAAAATCACCAAGCAGAAGATTAGCAAATCATTGAGGAGAAGGCAGAATGTTGGTGGTTTTTGGACTTTGATGGATCAATAGGAAGAGAGGGGGCAGGAATATGAATTTGGATCACAAGTCTAAATGATAAAAGTAAGTTATTTTCTTACAAATTGAATCTTGATTGCATAAATAATGGCTGAGTATGAATCTTTGATTTTGGGTCTAGAAGTTTTGAAAAGAATGGGTGCTCAAAAGATTTATATTTGTGGAGATTATGAATTATTCATTCAACAAGTTGAAGGTGTGTATCAAACAAAGGATGTGAGAATGAGGGCATACAGAAATTTAGTCATGGACATGTTGGAAAATTTCCAAGGACATTAATTTATTGTTAAGAGTAGGGATCAAAACTCTATTGTTGACTTCCTAGCTGTCTCTGCAAGTCTTTTCATCATTCCCATGCATTACATAGAAAAATATGAGGTTGACGTTTGCCATAGACCAGCTATCCCTGATAACATTATCCATTGGCAAGTCTTTGAGGATGACCAACAAGTAAAGAACTTTATTAAGCTAAAAGAAGAGTTTGAAAATATACAAGTATATCAACAAAACATGCTCGCTGAATCAAAGGGAAATTATAAAGTGTTACAGCTGAAGAATAATTCTATACCCAAAGGCCTCATACCCCTTGAGAATATTTTTGATCAGAATGATGTGTTCAAATCTCCTAGGATACAAGCTGATGATGAAGAGGTAGAGAGTTGTAACCTTGGTACAATAGCTATGCCAAAAGTGATTAAGATTTCAAAGTTTCTTTCAGTTGATATGAAGCACAAATATATTGAGATGATGAAAAGGTTCATAGATGTTTTTGCTTGGAGCTATGTTTATTTGAAGAAGTATGATCCTACTATCATTCAACATACCATTACCATTAAAGAAAATGAAAAGCCTTTCAAGCAGAAGTTGAGGAGGATTAATCCACTTTTCATGCCTCTGATTGAGAAGGAAATTAAGAAATTCTTTGATGCCAAAATTATTGTTGCAATCATATTCTCAAAGTGGCTTGCAAACTTGGTTCGAGTCAGAAAAAAGAGTGGACAAATCAGAATATGCATTGACTTCAGAAAATTGAATAAAGCCTCTCTAAAGGACAACTACTCTCTCCCAAAGATGGATCAAATTTTGCAGAACATTGTTGGTTCCCAAAGGATGTCTATGCTTGATGGTTTTTCAGGCTACAATTAGATACTTGTGCATCCAGAAGATCATGAAAAAACAACCTTTACCCTAGCATGGGGCACATTCATGTATGCCAAGATGCCCTTTGGACTAATGAATGAAGGAGCTACCTTTCAAAGAGCAATGGATATTGATTTTTCTTAGGAGAAGGACAAGATGGTGCTTGTCTATTTAGATGACATAAAAATCTTTTCAAGGAGGGAAGAAGATCACTTGAAGCACCTAGAAATAATTCTGCTGAAGTGTAGAAGGTTTGGTATTTCTCTCAATCCCACTAAAATCATATTTGCCTTAAATTCAGGTAAATTATTTCGACACATTATTTCTAAATATGGGATTAAGATTTATCCAAATAGAGTCAGTGCAATTCAGAAAGTGGATCTACTTAGAAGAAGAAAGGAGATTCAATCTTTCCTTGGAAAGGTAAATTTTGTGAGGAGGTTTATTCCTAATTTTTCTGAAACTGTAAAGGAAATAAAAAGGATGTTGAAGAAAGGAGATGACATCAAGTGGACAGTAGAAGCAAAGCACTCATTTGAGGAGATCAAAAAGGCGCTCACCCAAGCACCAGCGTTGATCAACCCATATTTCTCAAAATAATTTCTGATTTTTACCTTGGCATTAGAAAATACAATTGCTAGAGTTTTGTTGTAGAAAGGACAGCAAGGTACTCAACAACCCATTTCATTTTTTAGTAGGAAATTAGCTAACTTAGATCTGAAATATAACATCTTAGAGAAGCAAGCTTATGCCTTGGTTAAGGCCATCAAATATTTTAGAATTTACACTCTGCATTCTCATATTATAGCTTTTGTTCCTAATGTTGTTGTGAAAGACATCCTAACTCAAGCTGATCCTGATGGAAATAGGGGGAAATGGATTGATAAATTGCTGGAATATGATATGAACATCAAACCCACAAAATTTGTCAAAGGACAAGGTCTAGGAAAGCTGATGGCATAGTCAAACTTTGATTTTTTTGACATGAATTTAATTGCAGAAATTTCAGAAATTTCAAATGAAGAGAAAGAGTAGATCCCCATTGAAGAAAAGTGCATCATTTTAGATTGGTACAAAGACATTGTTTTTGTATTACATCTTCATAGAGCACCCGCTGAGCTGAAAAATTCTAAGGAAAGGTTTGTGATGTTAAAGTCCTTAAGGTATTGCATCATTAAAAAAATAGTATTGGAAGGATATCGGTGGTATTTTGTTGAATTGTTTGCTGGAAGAGGAGGCTGATAAAGTGATTGAGGAGTTCCACAAAGGAGATTATGGAGGTCATCACTATTGTAAGGCTACAACAAACAAAATTCTTAGAACAAGGTATTATTGGCCTACAATGTTTAAAGATGTTTACAAAAAGATTGCTTCCTACCATGAATGCCAGATTTTTTATGGTAAGAAGAAGCTAGTACCTTTACCTTTGATGCCTATCTATGTTGAGGCACCATTTTAGCAATGGGGGCTAGATTTTATAGGTGATATTCATCCATTATATTTAGGTCAGCATCACTAGATTCTGACAGCAACTGATTATTTCACCAAATGGATTGAAGAAATACCAACTAAGCAAGAAAATGATTCTTTTATCATTTCATTTTTGGAAAATAATATATTTTCTAGATTTGGATGCTTATGAAGATCATCACTAATAATGCACAATCATTTAAGTCTAAGAAGATGATTAGTTTTTGTCATCAATATCATATTACTCTTGGGCATTCTACTACATATTATCCACAAAGGAATGGTCTTGTTGAATCTTCTAACAAAATCATTGTGAGGATTATTAAGAAGGTGTTGCAGGAAAATAAGAATTCATGGCATTTGAATCTGAAGTATGCTCTATGGGCTGATAGAATGTGAAAAAATAGGTCAATTGGAACTTCACCTTATGAGTTGGTATATGGAGTTGAAGCCATCTTTCCTACATCTTTAGAAGTGTCTGTCATGAAGCTGCTACAAGGATTGGAGGAGGAGAAAAATGCAATTCATAGAAGGATCAATCAGTTGATAGCTTTGCAAGAGAAGAGGGAGGAATTCTATAATAGTAATCAACAATCTCAAAACAGAATCAAGAAGACATTTGACAAGAAGTTCAAGGAAGAAAATTTTCAAATCCAAGATGTGGTTTTCAAATGGGAGGTTAGGATTGAAGAGAAGGGGAAACATGATAACTTTGAGAAAATTTGGAAGTGTCCATTCAAAGTAGCTGCATTCCATGGGAACAAAACTTACATTTTGTAGGAGATGGATGGAAAACCATGTGCTAGAGGGCCTGTTAATGGTAGATTTTTGAAGAACTACTCTTCTTAAAATATGTTGATCATTCATTCCATTGTATATATTCCATTTTATGTGTTTTTCTTCTTTTTATGCTAATAATGACTAGTTGAATCATCAAGATTGAGCCCGAGGTGAACGCCATTAGATTTTGAAGAAAAATATTGGCAAGTTTCAAAGTTTTTTGTGTTTTCAAGAAGATGGATAGCAGCACTGGAACTACTGGTTCTTTGGTGTACCACTAGGGCACACCATCCCAAGTGGAGCCACTGTTATCACCCAAAAAAATGAAGCATCATTTGACAAAGTTAAATAAGTTCATGTGTCAAAAGTACAGTTGTACGATTCATTTTTTATATTCTTGGTCAAGGGAAATTTAAAATTTTTCTTGTTTAAGTTTACCCTAAGGTCTAAACCCACTCATTTTCAAATACCCTCATGTCACAACACTCATTATTTTATGACTGATTTCAATTCCCAAGGATTTTGTACCGAAAATGTCACTTTAGCCAAGAAACCACAGTTTCGTAGCGAAATACACTGAGAAAAGTCACTTTTTGTAACGAAATTGCTGATAGTTTTGTACAGAAAATAGCCAAATTTACACTAGATACGCTACGAAAGCACAGTTTCCTGTCTGTCTTATCAGATTAGCTGTTAGGTGTTAGAATATCGTTGGGAAAGGGTAAGTTAGATACCATTCGAGTCATGGAGGGATAAAATCAAGGTACATGGTCAGGTTTGAAGTTATCATCACTAATTTAGGCATGTATGAGTCATCATTGTGTCATGAGAAGACATAAAAACTTAAAAACTTTTCCTAATTCAGTAATTTCTCATTTCTCATTCCTTCTTGCATGATATTGAGCTCTGGAGAGATATTGCATTAAGCCAAAGCTGTGGCTGGTATTTTCAAAGGTTTACATTGACCACTATCGAGTGAGGCTGCAAACTATCAAGTGAGGCTGCAAATAATCAAGCGAGGTTGTGAAGACATTAAAGAAACCATGGCAGAAGAAAGAAGGGAAAACAAGGGTAGCCAATGTCTGAGATATGAATCAACAAATATGAATTTTATTGATGAAGACCCAACAACATTGGAAGTCTTCAGAAGGATAGGTTGCTTACAGTTTTGTGAGAAATTACAAGGCTGCCATGTATAGGTTTCCAAAGAGTTTGCTTTAAATTTCAGTGGAACAACCACCAAAGTGGGAATGCTTAATATTTCCATAACACCAGAGGTTATTGCAGTAGCTACAGGGATTCCAAGGGGACATGAGAAGTGGTTCAACGGTTTCAAGTTTAACATGGAGTAGTGCAAAGAATTTATGAAGCTTGAAAACAAAGAAATGGATCTCACTAAGGCCATTCCAAGGAGCTGCATAAAGGACAACTACTCAAGATTGTTGCTGATCATCCAAAAGTAATTTACTTGTGAAGGGTATTATAGGTCAATTTGGGCATGATTCCCAATGACCTGGTTAACTATACATCATCTCCAGGACCAATGAATAGGGTCTATCATCCCATATCATTTCAGTTGCTACATGCCCTTATTACCATCAATAAATTTTTGTCATAGCAAATGATGGCTAAAACATGTCTTAAAGCCTTCAAGAGATTATTTTCACAGAAAATTGCTCATTCTTGAAGCCTTCTAATGCTGCCTAAACTCAAAGGATAATCTTCACTGCTATTTCATTCATAAATTCACCAATAAAACCTGTTGATATCCAAAAGAAATTGTTCTTAGGCCTAAATTTCCACCATTTCATGCCTCCAAAGAACCCTTCATTTCATTCACTAATACTCATTTCAGGATGACCTTTTTTCTCTGAAAAATCAGCTTTTATCCTTGTAATTTTCCCTTCATTATCCTCAGAAACCTTCAAAATCCCTTTTCAACCCATAATTTTTTTTTTTTTTTTTTTTTTTTATAGTTTAAATTGCCCATTTTTCCTTATCGGAACACGGAAAAACCATGAAAACCCACAAAAAATGCATAAAACCTTTGAAAAACCTTTTCCTCCCCTTTTAAGCCCCTAAGGGCTTAATTTTTTCTGCCTTTTCCATCATAAGATCAAGCGCTATAACCAAGCGCCTAATCTTAGCCCTCTAGCCCCTTATTCTTCGCCTCAAGTCATCTTATTCCCCATATAACCACACCTTCCCTTTTTCTTAGCCCTCGTCCCCTACCTTTATTTTTATTCCCCATGCCTCTCACAAAACTCCTTTTTCTTTATATTTTCCCCGCCGTGCTTAACGAATCATTGAGAAATCCTAGCCGTAGATCATAAGCCTCAAGCTTTTATCTAACGGCTACCATGCCTCCCTTTCTCCCCCTACCCTCCCGAATCAATTATAATATTACACCCTTATAATCAAATCTCCACCATTGATTTATTTAAACCAACAACCCTTATTCATCCCAACACCCAATCCCGCCAGGGGCCTACCATCCACTATGTAAAGTGCCCATCCAATCATGCACTGACACCTGGCCCCCACCAAAGATTCCGCTCGTGCACCTTTTCATTGCGCCCCTCTCCACACTATTGGATCTATCCCTCCTCATCTGACAGTCAAAATCGCATATTGCATGATTTTGTCGTCCAGAGTTTAGCCCCCCAATGCCATGCGAGACCGCTGGTTTCAAGAGGGAAAGATGTCATGGAATGGTTGGGTCGTGTTCCCTCTGGGAAAAACCACTTACCACCCGAAGGTCACACGAAAACCATTCGCGGTTTTTGCAAAATAGCCAAGCTATAATTTCGCGCCAAATGCATTTTAAAGCCTGGTTTTCGCAGGTTTTTCTCCATGAAAGCTTCTCCACCCATTTGCATATGCTCCTCTGCCTCTGCCAGCCTTCGAAGCAGTATTTCCTAACCCTGCAGCTTTTTATATAACGTGTTTTATGGTTTTTTGAAGGTTCTATGGTGGTTTTGGGGCCGAAAGCCCTCCTATAGTCCATGAAGGGATAGGACCAGAAAGTAACGACCTTCATGGTCCAAACAGAGGAAAAAATTGCACAAAGGGGAGGTGCCAAGGTCTATTTTTACAGTTTGACCAGTGCTCCATGAGCGTTGGTTATATTATAAAACCCTCCAGCTTCAATAAAAACCTCCTGTACATAACAAAAGAGAAAGAACAATGAAGATTAAGCTTGAAGATAAAGGTTAAAGTCAAACGTCGAAGATTAAAGACTTAACCAATGAGTTAAAGGCTAAAATAGAGGATTAAATGGAAAGTCAGCGAATAATCAAAGTGAAAAGGGTTAATTCATAATATTAAAGGATTAAAGATCTAATCCTATAGTTTCAAGGTAAAAACATAGTATAAATATAAAATTATCCAGCAGAAAGAGTTTAAAGCTGAGAAGGTGATTATAAAGGCCTAGAAGCAATATCAAGGCCTAATCAGGGTTTTAAAAGTGATAAATGATGACAGATCAATAGGAGGAAGGCTTTAAATGCCAAATCACTAAACCTTTACTGCTCCAAAGATCAGAAATTCCACCTATAGACTTATTTTCTCAAAATAATACACAGTAAATGCACAATCAAAAACATTTTTGCCAGAGACAGCTCAAAATTAATTGCCTACCTAAAAAAGCCTCCAAAGTCAACAAAAGTGACTGAAGTTGATGAAATTTAATGGAATAATCAATTAGCAAAGTTAAAACATTTGAAAACTTCTCCATTTGGCCCTTCAAAGGCCAAGAAGCTCTTACTTGGCATTAATTGAATAGATAGGCCTTTCTTTCACTCCACCTCCTCATTCTTCTATAAAGACTTCTCTAGAAGACAATATAGAGGTTGGTCTTTAAATACTCATTAAGTGTAAATAGATTTAGAGCTGCTGAAGCTCTGTTTTTTAATAGAATAAAGATAGGCTGAGATGAGAATTCTGAAGCTGTAAAGACCCACTGGACTTGAAGATTGTAACTGGTTTGAACATCAAATACAGGCTGATTTATGGGATCCTGGTCTATGTCAATGGTGATTTTTTTCTTATTGTAAATTGTTATTTTTCTCATGTTTTCCATATTGTCTATTTTCTATGATAAAGAACAGCAAATATGTATTAGGATTTACTATCCAGTACCCTAAATCTCGCTGATAAATCTTTATCTTTATGTTTTATGCTAATTGTGTATTTAAGGATAATTCAATAGAGTGTGATCAGTCAAGGAATGTTGATAAGCCCTTTTCTTGCTGAGTAAAACTTGAGATTTTGTCCTTGAATGTTCTTACAAATTTTGCTAACTAAAGTTGAATTAGAGAAGTTTATGGTTAGCCCTGTCCTCTAATTTCTTCTCCAACAGTTGCTTTGAAAATATCTCTTAAAAGTATTCCAAAAGCAGGCCAGGTTAGAATTCCTTACTTGATATTAGGCTACTTTTTATGTTAATATTGAATGTTTTCCTTTGAATATGCTGAAATCGAGCTAGGTTAAAAGTCCTTACTTGATCTTAAGCTATTCTTTGTTTATCTTGAATGTTTTCCTTTGAATATGCTGAAAGCAGGCTAGGTTAAAAGTCCTTACTTGATCTTAAGCTATTCTTTTTTTATCTCGAATGTTTTCCTTGGGAATATGCTGAAAGCAAACTAGGTTAAAAGTCCTTATTTGATCTTAAGCTATTCTTTGTTCTCCTTTGAGTATGCCGAAAGTAGGCTAGGTTCAAATTCCTTACTTGATCTTAAGCTTCTCTTTGTTTTCTTATATGTTTGCTTCTTTCATCACTTCTTAATGTTTCATACCACAAATCAACTTAAAGAGATCTATTGACATAGATGGCTTGCCCCATAGACCACTCTTGAAACTTGTTGTCCAGTTAAATCCTTTATGACTCCATAGCCCAATGGATTGACATTGTTTCTTACTTATCCTAACAGCTAAACCATTTTCAACCTACTCACAAATTTACCCTTCAAAATACTTCATTCTAATGACATTCATCCCAACCAAAAAAACAAAAAAACTTGTGCTTTATAGCTAGCCTAATATCATATCTAAAGCATTAAATATCATATCTTTGAAAACACTTATAAAGAGAGATCCCTCTCTCAATCCAGGAGGGCTAGATCCTAGGATTTCAATGTGGTTTTGATGTTGGCCTCTGCAGCGTTTGTTCTTTCCAATCTTGCAAACTACGGAGACCTAACAGCCCTAAGACAAAGAATAAGACAAGTCATTCATGACTTTCATCTGCAAAGGTTTCCAAGGTTTGAAGTTTATAATATATCATATTAGATCTCATCAACGTTGCCTCTAAAGGGACTAAGTGCGTTGCATATGCAGGTATCCCCATTCAAGGCTACTTTGCAAAGCACTTCCTGACATTCATAGGTGCGTTGGTCACATTGGGAGTGAAATTCTCATTGTTTCGGAATCTCCACTTGGCCAGTGCCTTATAGAAGGGTTCACATGTGTCAAACCTCGAATCCATGTTTTCATTTGACATCTACAAGATTGGGAACATGCCCTGCCTATTATTGAAAAGTCATTCATTGTAAAACTACCTTCAGCTTCTGTATAAATTGTGCACAGATCAGGGAAAATTTTAAGAGCCCCCCTAAATTTATATATATAATAAATAGGCGAATCCCAATGATACATAGGAAAAATGGAAGGCGATTTTATTAATAATATAATATGTATATATAATTTATTGGTGAATCTCTATTCTTGTAGGTAGATGTTTAATGGTGTTGTCATTGATGTCAATCCTCTTTGGAAGTAGTGAAGGAAAGTCTTGGCATATCTTGAATGTTTTTAACATAATAAAGTAAACTATCAAACGAGAACTGTATCGAGTACTCGTTTTTTTGAGGTAGCAAAAAATCATTCGATTTTGAAAAGTTTTGATTCAAAATACACCTTTTTTTTAGCATATTTTTTACACTTTATTTTTTATTGTGTATCAAATATGAACATTTTTTTAAAATGTTAGTGATTTTCATGTTGATTTTGAAAATTTTTGATGCAACATCAACCTTTTTTTAGAGGGTTTATTTTTGACACTTTAAATTTTCTAATGTATTAAGTGTGAATAGTTTTTTTTAAATGTTGGTGATTTTCATGCGGATTTTGAAAAGCATCAACATTTTTTTAAGGCATATTTTTAATACTTTTAATTTTCTTATGTCACAAGTATGCACAATTTTTTTTAAAATTTTTATTATTTAACCATTTTTGAAGTTGCCTTATTCTTCTTCTTGTTTTTTGTCCTAAGATGTTTGTTTTTAAGTTTTTTCCAAACATGTGTTTTTTGCTTTTCTTTGCAATGTTTTTTTTTTTTAGCAAAACTTTAAAAAATAATAACATTAATATTTTGAAGTTAGGATTTTTTATATATTTATATACCGCTAATTAATACTTCAATACACAAAATAATTGTCACTAAAAAACAAAAATTTTAAACATTGAGCAAAAAAATACACATTTACCATATAGATATAATTAAAAAAAATATGCATTTCATGACATTTTCGTTAAAATCGACATGTTATATAAAATATTTTTATGAAAATTTTGAATAAAAAAAGTTGGAAAATAACAAATTTTATGAAATTTTATAAATTTTATATCTAAATATGATGACATTTGAAGTTTTTTTTTCTAAAAAAAATGACACAATAAAATTTTAAATAAAAATAACAAAAAAAATGTAAAAAAAAAAAACAAAACTTGCAACCTAAAAAAAATCATGAAACATAAATATTAAAAGCATATTAAAAAAATAGAATTAAATTAAAAAAACATTGAAAATAAAATAATTTAAAAATATTAAAATAAATAAATAAACATTAAAACATGTTTTTTCAAAAAAAAAAAAAAAAAAAAATTGAAAAAAATACATTAAAACACCCCGATCGAGGTGCAATCCAACAAATGGATCTTGTCGGGATCTGAGCCATGTGTATGTTGAATGATGTAGCAGTCGTAGGGCGGCTCACCCACAAACCTCACATGCTTGGTAATGAAGGTCGGGTGGAAACGCGCATGCTATCAATTCATAGCGATGCGACGGGCCAGAGTGATGCATCCCTCCAAGTGCTAAGGGTTCACAACTTTATGTTCTCAACTATTTGGCACTTGGTTTCAGTAATTAGTGGTGGTATAGTGCTCCTGGTTAGCTCGTGGTCGTTTGGGAGGAAGGCTTCACATGTTGGTTTCCTCGACGCAACTGGTTTCCCCAGTCTCATGTCCTCATATGTCAGGTATATTATTTATCTTAACCCTCCTCATTGCCTTCTCTCTGCAACTTATTCTACTGTTTCTCGTATCTTAAGGGGAAAGTTTCATAATATGGTATATGCAATGAAACGAAAATTTTGTTGTGAAATATGGAAAGCTTCAGTTGGATTGTACTCTATTTTGTTTGTTATCTACATGCGTATATTTGTTCTCTTTCGAATTTTATTATCTCACTTGGGCATGTATTACATTTCTTGTTGAAATTTGCAACAAGAAACAGTGAAATTGGCATCCATAAAGGACAAAAATTGACCACATAACTGGTGTGGGATTCCAGTCACACATGAGTGAGGAATTTAGTTACATACGAATGTTAAATGTGGGCGTCTAATTTATTTATCCCTTAAATAAATTAGACAATAAATTGTAATCTTATCTCATAACAACTTGTATTAGTTAACTAAGCAAGAAAGACTGAGTTAGCTCAAAATTTTTGAGTTGAGGGTCAAAGGTGAGGCATGCAGAGTGATTCTATTATTTTGGGGGTTCAGTTGCAGTTAATGCACTAGTGTGGTGCATGTGTAATCAGTTAACTCAAATTAATTGAGTTAAAATCAGTTTAACTAGTTCTAATTGAGTGATGAGCTAGTGAGAGGTCTAGTGAATTAAATTAGATATAATTCACAAGTAGTGATCAATCAGATAACTGATGATTCACTATTATTAGTTGCATGCATGTCAATTCTGATGAAGACCCAGTTGAGATAGAGGTTAAAGAGGAGATAACTATTAGTTGTATTATTAGCAAATTTCTCGGGCACAATTATAAAGTCACAGGAAGGCTCATGATGGATTGCACAGTCAAGGAAGGTTGATTATCCTATTTAATATGGACTAATTGCCTAGGGATTGAGTGAGCAAGGCTGGGCTAAGTAGGGGCTGAGAATTGGCTAAGTGTTTGTCAATTTTTCATGAGAATTGCTAGTCATTTTTTAGCAGGATCAGGGTGAGACGATCGGTAGAGTGCAGGATTTTCTCGGTGCGAGAAAACATTGTATTGTTTTGTGATTCTTTGACTATGTACAATATATGATAGAGGGGTTTTGAGCAAGTGCTTTCCCCAGATACATCTTATGTTGTGTGATTGATAATTTCCTTTCTCTTACTTGCATGTGATTGAGTGATTGTGTTTTATATTCCGCAAATATAGTAGAAGGATTATGTATCTTGTTTTAGTACATTACATGATCGGATTGAATCCATTGGTATAGAGTTTCTATATAATTTCTACATGGTATCAGAGCACCAAGAATCACAATAGAAGAGAAGAAATTGAGTTTGTCTTGAACATGTTCAAATTTGCAGATTTATTCATCAAGATTCAACAACAGATCAAGATGTATTTCAATGGCTTGAGCTCGAATTTTCACTCGAGGGAAATTCAAACTATATTGCATGGAAGGAAAAGATGGAGGCGTTGTTGGAGGAAAACGGGTTGAAGAAATTCATAGATTTTGATATTCCTAAACCTGCAGTAGCAGATGCCCAACTTCTTGATACATAGCAGAAGAAGGTAGCAAAGGCGAGGAGGAACTTGTTAGAGGGAGTTCGAGATAATATTGTCTCGAGTCTCCATGGGAAGGCGACTCCATATGCTATGTGGAAGGCCTTGACAGATCTGTTTCAGAACAGCAGTGACCAAAGGAAGTTTTCGCTGAAGGACAAACTTAGAAAGATCAAGAAGGAGGAGGGCGAGACGATACCAACATACTTGGCGAAGTTCACTCAACGTCGAGATAAGCTTGGAAGTGTTGGTGTGGCCATAATCGATGATGACTTGGTGAGCCTATCACTTCTAGGCCTTCCCAAGAGCTGGCATAGTTGCCAGGACTCTGTGAATGGGAGGGATAAGTTACCAGACTGGGAGCATTTGTGGTCCAAATTGGTAATAGAAGAGATAAGGCGGAGCACTAGAGACGGGAGACCATCACCAAAAAAGTAGAAAATTAAATAGTGGGAAAAGGAAAGAAAGCCATAGTAGTGGTCAAGGCAAGATAAAAGAGATACTTGTCCAAGATCAGATGTTTTCACTGTCACGAGCATGGGAACTATGCTTCGAATTGTCCACAGAAGAAGGCAAGCAAGAAGGAGGCTTCACTTGTAGCGGGTGAAGCATTGGCTTCACAGTTCGAGCTTGATTTTACTCTCATTGCATGCATGGACAACACTGTAATGAGATTCATGTTGTATCTAGAAAGCGGTGCCTCATTCCATATGACGAGGAATAGAGATCTCTTCAGTGACTTGGAGGAGAAGGAACTCCAATAGAACATAGAGTTTGGAGATGACAAGCGGTATAACGCAACTGGCATAGGTACAATTACCTTTAAGAGGGAGTCTGGCTCCCCTCTCAGACTAGCAGATGTTTTGTATGTTCCAGGCCTAAGGAAGAATCTTGTCTCTATAGCGGTACTGGAAGATTGTGGTTATGATGTGATGTTTAGAAAAGGAAAAGTTTTCCTTAAGCACACAGCCACAGACAGGTGAAACAAATCGGTGCAAGAGTCAAGAACATGTATGCTCTCGAGGACGAGGATGCATGCAAATCTTTAAGGAGAAAAGCAATATTTAATGACTTGGTGGTTGAGAGGGAGAAATTATCTCTCAACATGCAACCTCATAAATAGTCTTAGAAGGTTGTGGAGCAGCCACAATTGGAGAAGCAGAGAGGAGACCGAGTGGAAGATTCAACTCAAGTAGAGACCTCCAAGAGGGGGAAATTTCAAGCCAGAAGGGCAAAGGGAGTACATACGGCTATACCTCCAAGTGTGAGGGGGGGAAATGTGAAAATATAATCCCAAGAAGAAATTTGGGCAGGGTCCATTGAGATGGTGTGTCTCGTGGATCGAAGCAGGCTACGAGGAGCCCACGGTATAGCAGTGACGGGAAGGATCGGTTAGATTGATGTAGTCATATGTCAGGAAGATAGAAATCAAAGTGACAAATGTCAGATACTGGAGCATAGATCAAAGTTGGCAGCAGTGTAGAGGGCACAGATGCAGATGTCAGTAGCGGCACAAAGAGTCCAGTAGAAAGGTGCAGTAACTAGTAGCAGTCAGAAGATTCTGATGATAGATGCATTATACTGATTCAGTTTTTTGGAGGTTATTCAGTTTCAGGATTTGCATGTGCAAACAACAATAGAGAAGTGTTGCATGCAGAACATTCCAAAGGTACCGGATCGGGATATATTGAATTCCTTTCTTGTTGAGAGGGAGTGTTGAAATTTGCAACAAGAAACAATGAAATTGGCATCCAGAAAGGACAAAAATTGACCACATAATTGGTGTGGGATTCCAATCACACATGAGTGAGGAATTCAGTTACACATTTGTGCTAAATGTGGGCATTTAATTTATTTATCCCTTAAATAAATTAGACAATAAATTGCAATCTTATCTCATAACAACTTGTATTAATTAACTAAGCCAAAAAGAATGAGTTAGCTCAAGGATTTCGAGTTGAGGGTCAAAGGTGAGGCATGTAGAGTGATTCTATTATTCTGGGGGTCCAATTGCAGTTAATGCACTAGTGTGGTGCATGTGTAATCAATTGACTCAAATTAATTGAGTTAAAATCAGTTTAACTAGTTCTAACTGAGTGATGAGCTAGTGAGAGGTCCAGTGAATTAAATTGGATTTAATTCACAAGTAGTGATCAATCAAAAATCTGATGATTCGCTATTATTATCTGCATGCATGTCAATTCTGATGAATACCCAGTTGAGACAGAGGTTAAAGGGAAGATAACTATCAATTGTATTATTAGCAAATTTCTTGGGCGCAATTATAAAGTCACAGGAAGGCTCATGATGGATTGCGTAGTGAAGGAAAGTTGATTATCCTATTCAATAGGGATTAATTGCCTAGGGATTGCGTGAGCAAGGTTGGGCTAAACAAGGGCTGAGAAATGACTAAGTGTTTGTCAATTTTTCCTGAGAATTGCTAGTCATTTTTGAAGAGGAACAGGGTGATACAGTCGGTAGAGTGAAAGATTTTCTCGATGCGAGAAAACATTGTATTGTTTCATGATTCTTTGACTATGTACAATATATGATAGAGGGGTTTTGAGCAGGTGCTTTCCCCAGATACAGCTTGTGTTGCGTGATTAATAATTTATTTTCTCTTACTTACATGTGATTGAAAAATCTTGTTTTATATTCTGCAAATATAGTAGAAGGATTCAATATCTTGTTTTATTATATTACATGATTGGATTGAATCCATTGGTATAGAGTTTTTATATAATTTCTAAATTTCTCTAGCTTGGAGTTATATGGATGTTTCATGCTTGTTCGTCTATGTTGGATACTTACTTCAATCGATGTTTCTGAGAATTGGAAGGATTCATAATCTCCTATGTTTGGCTCCTTTTGTCTTGCTTTACTGTCTGGTCGAAATCAGGCTCGGGGAGTCGGTGTGTGTTGCTTTCTACCTTGGGTGGCAGACCTGTCTTGTCTCGCCTCTGTGTTTGGTCTCGAACGGGCTAAGAGATCTTGGGTACGTTGTTTCATGTCGTGGATGTAAGATTCATTCCACTCCCAGGATATTTGACAGGTTCAGGCCTAACGTTAGTTATACATTACCTTTAGGTTGTGATAATTTTTCAGGTCCTCACTGCCATTATAACTACCGATACCCCACGTGGACACGTTTCCCCGGGTTCATAGTTTTTATAGCGTGTTTCAAGGTTTCCTTCGTCTCCACTGGTTGGATGAGAATCATTATGGCTCGTCCACCTCCAGTGCCAATTCTTCAGGCAGAGGTGGTAGATTTCGGGGAAGGAAAGTGGGGAAGTGGGGAGGCAATGGAAAAGCTTAAGATAAGGGTTAAGACTAGACTTGTTTAAGGTTGAATTTAAGGCATATTAAGGGTTTGATCTAATAATATATTTCCATGTGTTTGTCTTTATAACTTATGATACTTGTACTCTTACTAAGGGTATTGTTGATGGAATTTGCTACGAGCTATTTAGTTTGAATGTGACTAAATGTATTTGTGAGATGCCACAATGAAAGGGTCAGATCATTTAATAGAAGGTATGTATTCGCAAGGGCTCTATTAAATATAAAACTTGAAGGTTATGTTTGCTTGTGGTAGTACAAATGTATTAGTACCTGTGTGTTAAATGTTCCAGGAGCCAAACTTCTAAAAGTGTTAATACAGTGATCAAAGTTGCAGAGAATAGAATAGGGTTGAGGTTGGTCATATATCACGTGCTTCTAATTTTATCGTTGCAGTGCTTGCATTATATGATATTTTGTAGTAAATAGAGTATGGTACTATGTTACTTCTAACAAGATTACTACTATAGATGCCATCAATTATATTGCAGACATGGATTTGTATTTATACTACTGCAAAGACTAGATCTTTGCTAAGGCAACTAAATATTGCTAGTGTTTGTAGACCAGATATTTGCTAAGGAAACTAAATATTGCTAGTGTTTTATTCATGAGAATTTTCTATTGTGTTATTGTTGGTCTTATCATTGTTGAGATTTATATATGAGGGTCTTTTTCAAGACTTCTATTTGTGAGCAGAGAATGTTGGTTATGGGTATGAGGATTTTATTGTCGTAGATGACATAAAAATTTGAGTATGATTATGTGGTTGGAAAAAGTAATGTTGATACATGTTTCTAGGGTTTGACATCGACATCCGTTTGTTTAGTTGAGAAGAGTTGGAGTGTTTCTGAGTTAGCAGAAGTTTTTGTATCTTGTTATTATTGTTGAACTAAGTTTGAGTAGAGACGAATCCAATCTAAAAATATATGAAACATGGTCCACTGTGGTGAATTGAAGTTCGGAGCCCATTAGAGAAATTTTTAGGTCTAAAATGGGACTCCTAAGAAATATTATAAAATAATAGTGAAAATAATAAAATAAGATTAAATTACATCATCAAATTTTAGAGGGAAAAAAGACAAAACTGCTTTTACAACTTGTATTTTCAGCTTATCTCCCTACAATTTTACTCAAATTTAAAGTGGGAGCACTAGTTGGATGCAGAATTTAATTCCTCATCCAAGGAGTACCCATGTTGCTTACTTTTTATGAACCTTTCTACACTAAAATTGAGAAATACATTAAAAAAACATGTTTGCAATCATGTTTTTTCATGTATTTCTCATTTTTCATGTAGCAGTGTCCATCAAAAGTATGCATCATGGGTAATCCTTATATGAGAAATTAAATTATGCCTCCAACTTGTGATCCCGCTCGAAATTTGAGAAAAACCGTAGGGAGATAAGTTGAAAATACAAGCTGATTTTTTATTTATTTTTACTCGAAAAATGGTGAATCATCCCCCATGGTTAAAATCATCATCTTGAATACTATTGGTTCTTATAAAGTTGATTTTGGTTCTACATTTTTGTTTTGAGACCCTTTTTAGACCTCAAAATTTCTCTAATAGGATTTAGGGCAAGTGGTGGCTTGTTGAGTAGGGTGGTGGGTGTTGGAAAATATAACTAGATTCGGTCTTCATAATGATCTTTGTACTTACGTTAAAAAAAAAAAAAAAAATCAAACATGAGTTTCATGCTCAAGTAAAATTATTATTTTATCGAAGCATTTTCTTCATGCTCATTATTATTTGTATTGGTCAAATTCAAAGGCTTATTTATATCCACACAAAGAAAAAGAATTTTAAAAATTGTAATTTGAGAGAAAAACCCCTCAAGATGCCAACTTTGGCCCTGTCCCAAAGGAAATGTCTATTCGAACCCCTTTGGACAGTATAAATAGAGGGTGAGTTGGAGCTCATTTGGACACACAATTTTGCATGATTTGTTCTGGAATTTTTCAGAAGAAAAGGAGGGCCAAAGTCTAAAATTGAAGAAGGGTTTTCTTGAAGTCTGATTTGTGGAAGTTTTACCTTATCACATCTCTTGTCGAAGATTTTTTGTTGGTCTCTTGCTGATCGATTTTTTGTACAAAAAGGAGGGCTTGATTTGGAATTTAGAGGTTTAATGAAGTCTGTTTATGGTCATGGGTCTTGGTTATCTCACTTTGAACTGATTTCATAAGAAGATAATTTTTTTGGGTTTTCCCCTTGGAGGGGTTTTTCCCTGGCTTGGAGCCTATATCTTGTTTCATTGTTTTTTTCTCATGATCTTTATATTTTTTAGTTTTATTGATGAAGAAGAACAAAATTAAATTAATAAGAAGCCAACTAATTTCACAAGAAATTATTAAAGAAAAGAAAAATCTAATCTAATTTGCAAGCCTCTCGATTTCTCAACATGGTATCAAATCTAAGGTTTAAAGAAGGAGGCTTGAATATCACTTTGTTGACTTTTGAATTGTGTTGCATACTTGAAGGATTTCTCTCTGTGTGGTTTTTATAGAATGAATTTCGGTGGTTAATTTTGACGAATTGTTATGAATTGAACGAGTTTTTGGGCATATATACAACAATAATATAAACCTTGATCTCAGTTTTCATGCAGAGGTCTATTTATGTAGCTTGATTTTTATTCCTTAGTCTACATCCTTCATAGATCACTCACATGGCTTGGATCATACTCTTATGGCATCACATTGAATTACTAAGTGGCTAGATGATATATGTTCCCCAGGATCAATTTTTCTTATACTTGGCTCTCACTTAATCACAAGAAGCTCGCACCTCTCTACGATATGCTATATACCTTGAATATTGTGGCTCATATCATTTATTTCTAAGGCTCGCAATAATCTTAGTAATTTGTATGAGGCTCACATTTACTCTGTGGAAGATCGCATTATTTTTGAAGTGAATTGTGGATATCTGAGGTTCGTATTTATATAAAGTTGCTCGCATGTTCAATGGTGGCTCACTTTGTGGTATGGTGGCTTGCAAAATATATCTCACACTTTTGAAATGTGGATTGTATTTATCCTGTGGCTCAATTTCCATGGCCCAAATATATGTGGCATAGATTAACACAATGACATGCAATTATACTCGCATATCTTTGTGGAATGAATCTACTATGACTTAATATTCATGTAGCTTGCACACTATGTCTCCATGGTTAGGATCAATATTTATATAACTTGAATTTATTCATGGGGATCATACTCTATTATTGTTGTCTGCATACTACATTTTATGGTTCATATCATATAATAGACCTGGAAAATAACGATATATAATGTTATGATCTTTATAACCCTGAGCATTAAAGTATTACAATGACATTGATACAAAGTAATTCATATAGCCCGCATTAATGGTTTCTCAACATTATAGTCATGGAAAAGTTATATTATTTGGCTTCACAATGACATCGTATTATATGAAACTTGATTGCATATCTCCAAGGCCCAACATAATTATGCTAGGACCGCATTTCCTATGATTCACTTTGTTACTGTAGCACATCTATGTGACTCGCTTGGCATTCTATGGATCACATTTTCAAGGATCATATTTGGTACACATTTGATGAATGATAAGGGTTATGATGGCTTGCATTTGATAAAGTGACACGAATTTGATACAACTTGCATCTATAGCAGTTTTCAAATATTTCTCTCTCGAGTATATTATACTGAATGCAACAATAACCATACATATACAATGATGACAGTAACATAGTATGGAAGAAATATTTGATCTTTGGTATATGATATATGACAGAGATATTTGTATTTATGACAATGATGGTTGAAGCCATTATCAGAGTGCATATGACAGTTGATAATGATGGTTTATAGAGTATGTTTATCGACTATTATTAGTTTTTGTAGCATCGAATAAGTGTTTTAGTCTCAATTTGTGTCAGAGAGGCTAAGAACACAATATATTCAAAACCCAGAAAAGGTTTCACGAGATAAGCCTTAAATAAATTAACTAACCATCATTTAATTTTTTCCTAAGTCTAACTTAGGAAAATTGGTTAATTAATAAGAATTAATTAAGGAAATGTGAGAATTCTCTAGAAACTCAGACATATTGAGTATGAGATGATATTTTTCATTGATGGAGATCTAATCATGGTTGTTGGTTCACCAACGAGAGACTATAAGAGCAAGTCGACGGGGATGAAGATAAACACATCGAGTGAGAGGAAGATCTAGGCAGATCGAATTTCCCATAGAGCATAGATCCATCTAGGGAAGAATTTGATCCAGTGATTGAGTAGCAAATATTGAGGAGAAGCAGCAAAGTAATTCCAGAGGATTTTTCAGTAACGGAAGAGTCAACAAAGAGAGGTTGAGTTTTCCACAGAGAGGTTGCGCAAGGGACTGCACAAAGCCTCAAGGAGGCAGTTCGATTCAGCCAGAGAGATTAATTTAGTAGCAGAGTGACGAGAAAATTATTCTAGAGGGCCAACAAATCCTTCTTAATTGAAAATACATTCAACATAGGAAGATAACAACTATTCCAAGCAGTCTGAGTTTTAGATTACGCAGAGCCTGTGTATAGTCTAACACAGAGGCAGATTGGGAGCTCATTGTGGGGCAAGATTAGGCTAGGATTGCTTGTGGAGAGAGAGAAAATCTCTCAGATATTTTTCCAAAAATTTCTCAGGAGAGGATTTCCAGTTTGGAATTCAAATTATTGTACTAAGACTCTGTTGTTGAATAATAATAATAAAGCCCTCATTTGCTGCACTGATTTTCCCACATTGGTTTTTTTTCGGGGGTTGTTGTCCAAATATAATAGTGTCAATTTATTGTGTGTGTGTTCTCTATTTTCTCAGTTCCAGTTTATTTTCTGCAATGCATTTTATTTTTGGTAAAAATTGCAGTAGAGATTTTATTCGTTGTTTGTCGTAATAGAAAATAAATTGCACATTATAATATTTAGTTAGAAGAATAATTTCCAGTTGTTGCAATAGTGAAAATTTCACATTGTATCCGAGGGAGTTTGAAGATAGATCAGTGGCTCGGTAATCTCTGGGAAAATTTTATGGGTCTTCGTAAACCACTAGCAAGAAGTGTGAATTAGCAGAGGCAAGGTTTGATTTTCACGTGTAGCAAGCAGAAAATTTTGATCAACCTTAGAAGCAGAGATTCGCAAGTAGTGGACTTTCTGGGAAGCATTTTTGGTTAGAAAATCAGTAATTTCATTAAACAGACCTAGGGGTAGTGATTTTGCACCATTTTTTGCAACAATAGATCGAAACTGGGTGGAAGAGAAAAGCACACTGAAGAGGAATTTGTAGAATTTATCTAAGGGTTTATAGATCAAGTTTTCAGGAGGGAATCCATAATTTCCAGTTGCATAATGTCGCAACAGTCTTTCCAATCAATCAGTGTGAGCTTCAGGAGCAAGAAATCATGCGCTAGATTATGGAGAATGAATTCAAAAAGGTTGAGTGAGTTGTCCAGTTGAGGTAGTAGGTAGTGTGAGATATGGAGGACTTATGGAGGCAAACATGAGCATATTTGTGCATTCCTCAAGGAGTGTGAGTAGCAGTAGTAGGGTCGCAGGAAAGAGAGGGGGTTTCCTGGTTTATTTTCCCAGTTTTCGAGTTTCGCATATTTTTGCAACCTTCCAAATATGGTCATACGAGATTGCTATAAAAGGTCATACGAGTTATCCTGAACACAGATTTGGGAAACAAATCAATTTCTAGTTGTCAGAGATACATGTCGGAGGGAGTACGAGTTTTCTAGTGAGAGTTTCAAAGAGAATTCATTTCCTAGTAAGGGATTAGGATCAAAAGGAGATAGTGGGGCACCAAATCCAAGAGGAGGAGGAGATTGATACTCTAGTGTGCCATATGGATAGGGTCCAGTGCAGAAGTAGCAAGGAGATCAGTTAGATCAATTCCAATTGTTGCAACAGGATCGTTATCTTGGCTACAGGGGCCCACAATTTTTAGTAGCAGATGGATCCTATTATTCAACAGGCACAATCATATTTTGAGGGATAGTTGCAGAGCTAGTAGCATTCAGTTACTGAGGGGAACAGTGACAATTGGGCACAAACAGTTACTCAGTAGACAAAGCAAAGTTATTTGTAGTTAGAGAATTTGTGGGCAGTTGCAGAGCCAGTTGTTCTGATTTAGTTCTTAGCTACAGTAGTTGTAGAAGCAACAACATGATATTAGTTGCAACACATAGCAGAGTTGGAAGTAGTGTAGGGAGGCATAGTGAAGATGTAACCAGTAGTGCAAATTAATGATGGTTTAGCTATAGAATTAGCAAATGGATCAAAGTATGCACAGTGGCTTGATGGACATGTGTCATACAACAACAACGTGAGGGAAGATGTTACTGGATAAAGAAAATAGAACACCTTCCTCACTAAGAGGGAGTGTTAGATTTTGTAGCATTAGACAGGTGGTCTAGTCTCAATTTGTGTCAGAGAGGCTAAGAATAGAATAACTTCAAAACCAAGAAAATTTTTCGTGATATAATCTTGTGAAATGCATTAATTAAATTAATTAACGATCATTTAATTTTTTCCTAATTCTAACATAGGAAAATATGTTGATTAATAGAAATTGATTAAGGAAATCTAAGAATGCTATAGAAATTCACACTGATTGAGTTTTAGATGATCTTAGCCATTGATGGGGATCTAGTCATGGTCGTTGGTTCACCAACGAGATATTATAAGAGCAGGTCGATGGGGATGAAGATAGACACATCAAGTGAAATGAAGATCCAAGCAAATCAAATTTCCCAGAGAGCATAGATCCAGCTATGGAATAATATTATCCAGTCATTGAGTATTAGAGATTGAGGAGAAATAGAAGAGTGATTTCGGAGGATTTTCCAGTACCTAAAGATTCAACAAATAGAGGCCAAGTATTCCACAGAGAGGTTGCACAGAGGCCTACGCAGAGCCTCAAGGAAAAAGTTCAATTCAACCAGAGGAGAGATCAATTTAGAAGCAAAGTGTCGAGAAAATTATTCCAAAGGGCCAGTGAATCCTTCTTAGTGGCAGCAACATCCAGTAGAGGCAGATAGAAAATATTGCAAGCAATGCAAGTTTCTGTTTGCACAGATCATGTGTAAAGGTTGATGCAGAGGCAGATTGGGAGCTGATTGTGGGGCCAGATCAGGCCAAAATATTTTGTGGAGAGAGAGAAAATATCTCATATATTTTTCCAGTGATTTCTCAGGAGAGGATTGCTAGTTTGGCATTCATACTATTGTGTTCAATTTTTCTCTTGAACAATAATAATAATAAAACCCTCATTTGTTTCACCAGTTTTCCCACATTGGGTTTTTTTGGAGACTTTTGTCCAAAAATAACGATGTCATTTTATTCTCTGTGTGTGCTCTATTTTCCGAGTTCCAGTTTATTTTCTCTAGTGCATTTAGTTTTTGGTGAAAATTATAGTAGTGATTTTATTCGGTGTTTTTCATAATAGCAAATAAACTGCACATAATAATATTCAGATAGAAGAATACTTTCCAGTTGTTGCAATAGTTAAAATTTCACATGGTATGAGAGTGAGTTTGAAGACAGATCAATGGCTTAGTAACAAGGATAAATTTTGTAACCTCAGAGGGATTCTTTGGGAAAAATTTCTGGATCTCGCAGACCATGAGTAGGAAGTGTGAATTAGTAGACATAGGGTTCGATTTTCAGGTGTAGCAAGAAGAAAATTTTGATCAACCTCAAAAGTAGAGATTTGCAGGCAGTGGACTTTTTGGGAAGTAGTTCCGATGAGAAGATCAGTAATTTCATTGATCAGATTTGGGCGTTGTGATTTTGCAGCATCAGATCATAGCTAGATCGAAGAGAAAACCACACTGAAGAGGCATTTCCAAAAGCTCTCTAAGGATTTCCAAATCCATTTTTCATGAGGGAATCCATAATTTCCAGTTGCATAAGGTCGTAACAATTTTTCCAGTTAGCCAGTGTAAACTTCAGGAGCAACAGATCGTGTGCTAGATTTCGGAGAAGGACTTCCGGAGGATAACAAGAGTAGATTTTCACATTCCTTAAGGAGTACTAGTAGCACCAATAATGTCACAGGAAAGAGAGGGAGTTTCCTAGTTAATTTTCTCATTTTTTGAGTTTCACAGATTTTCGTAACCTTCCAAAGATGTCCATGCGAGATTTCTAAAAAAGGTCATACGAGTTATCTAGAACACAGAACTTGGGAAACATATCAACTTCCAGTTGTCAGAGACAGGTGTCAAAAGGAGTACGATTTGTCTAGTGCGAGTTTCAAAGCGAAGTAGTTTCCTAGTAAGGAACCACACTCAAAAGGAGATAGTGGGCACCAGATCCAGAAGGAGGAAGAGCTTGATACTCTAGTGTGCCAGATGGGCAGGGTCCAATGCAGAAGCAACAAGGATATCAATTATATTAGTTCTAGTTGTTGCGGCAAGATCATTACCTTTTTAGTGCCCTTAATTTTACAATTAACCAGACAACAAATTTTAACTTAATTTTACAATTAACTATAAATTTAACTGATACCAAAATTTAAATGAAAATGCTTACTTGGAAATCTCGTTTGGGGTTGATTCCAGCTGTTGTTGCACCCAATCTTCTACCAAACCGACCGTTTCCACCCAACCTATCTCGGATCCACCTATCATGTTCCCAGATCCAAAATACTTTGAAATATAGGAATTTTGGCCCCTATGCTCAAATCTCCAAGAAAAATTGCTCAAGTTTCATCTATGTCTATGACTCTCTCAGTGTTTATTTCTCTATCTTTTTTTTCACCGGAATGACAAAACAACCCCCCACCCCCCTCTTATGCCCTTTTCATTCTCCTTATATTCCAAACACCACTGCCTCCCAACCCTCAATCGTCTCAGCATTATAGTATGGTTTATGGCATCCTGAAGTGTCTAAAGAGGCGATCACACTTTATATGTGTTAAGAGTTGACAGTCATAACTCAATATTTAGCTCAAGTGACAACTAGTTAAGTCATTCATATTTTAAGGAGATATTTAATAACATTTATTAAGTTATACCTCTTTGTAAAGTTTATTAACTTAATTCATATCTTATAAATTTATATAATTAATTATTGAAGTTGGTTGGGTTTTAATTATGGAAATGCTCATGTCATTCGTCCTTTTTGAAAGTTAGTTCCTATATATATATATATATATATATATATATATATATATTCTTTTTTTTAGTTAATATACAATATACAATTTCTTTTAGTTAGTATAATAAATAATATATATTATAATTCTCTTTTATTTTCTATAATCCTTTTTATTTATTTTTTTAAATAATGTAGTAGTTATATATTATGATGGCAGTATACATAAAAAGTACCCCACAATATATATTCATTATATTCTAGTGATTTAGGTATTTACTTAGTACTTCAATAATTAATTAATTACTCTATACTTTGACATTTTCCATAATTAATTAGTGTGTATACTAGTGTTGCACATGCAATCCATGCATATGTAGCTATCATATGCATGCTAATATTCCTATGTTCTCTGTAATTTGAGATGAGACACTACAACCTTGGCTACAGGGGCCCACAATTTTCAGCAGCAGATGGATCTTATTATTCAACAGGCGTAGTCATATTTTGAGGGACAGTTGCAGAGCTAGTAGCATTCAGTTATAGAGGGGCACAGTGACTGTTGGGCGCAGATAGTTACTCAGTAGACACAGTAGAGCTAGTTATAGTCACAGACTCAATGGACAGTTGCAGAGCCAATTGTTGCGATTTAGTTCTCAGTTGCAGTAGTTACAATAGCAATAACAACATGAGATCAGTTGCAGCGCAGAGCATAGTTGGCAATAGTGTAGGGAGGCACAGTGCAGATGTCACTAGCAGTGCAGATGCATGATGGTTGAACTACATAATTAGCAGATGAATCAAAGTATGTGCAGTGGCTTGATGAACATGTGTCAAACATCAGCAATGTGAAGGAAGATGTTACGAGAGAAAGACAATAGAACACATTCCTCACTAAGAGGGAGTGTTAGTTTTTTGTAGCATCAAATAGGTGTACTAGTCTCCATTTTTGTCAAAGAGGCTAAGAAAACGAGATATTCAAAACCCATAAAAGGTTTCATGAGATAAGTTTGTGAAACACCTTAATTAAATTAATTAACCATCATTTAATTTTTTCTCAAGTCTAACTTAGGAAAAATAGTTAATTAATAGAAATCGATTAAGGAAATGTGAGAATGCTTTAGAAACTCACATGGATTGAGTTTGAAATGATCTTATTCATTGATGGGGATCTAATCATGGTCGTCGGTTTGCCAATGAGATATCATAAGAGTAGGTTGATGGGAATGAATATAGACACATTGAGTAAGAGGAAGATCAAACTAGATCGAATTTCCCAGAGCACATAGATCCATCTAGGGAAGAATTTGAGCAAGTGATCGAGTAGCAGGGATCGAGGATCATCAACAGAGTGATTTCAGAGGATTTTCCAGTATTGGAAGAGTTATTAGAGAGAGGTATATTTATCCACATAGAACTTGTACAACGGCCTGCGCAGAGCCTTAAGGAGGAAAGTCGATTTAACCAGAGGAGAGATTGATTAAATAGGAGAGTGACGGGAAAATTATTCCATACGGCCAGGGAATCCTTCTTAGTGGAAAAGAGAGTCAGCAGAGGCAGATAGCAGCTATTCCAAGTAGTTTGAGTTTCATCCTGTGTAGAGGTTGATGCAAAGGCAAATTGGGCATTGATTCTGGGGCCAAATCATGCTAGGATTTCTTGTTGAGAGACAGAAAATATCTCAGATATTTTTCCAATGATTTTTCAGGAGAGAATTGTCAGTTTGGCATTCAGATTATTGTACTTGGATTTTTTTGTTAAATAATACTAATAAAACCCTCATCTGCTGCATCAATTTTCCCACATTGAGTTTTTCTAGAGACTTTTGTCCAAAAATAACGATGTTATTTTATTTTGTATGTGCGCTCTATTTTATTAGTTCCAGTTTATTTTCTGCGGTGCATTTTATTTTTGGTGAAAATTGCAGTAGTGATTTTATTCATTGTTTTTCGTAATAGAAAATAAACTGCACATAATAATATTTAGTTAGAAGAATAATTTCCAGTTGTTGCAATGGTGAAAATTTCACAAATATGAGAAGCGGTTATCAATAAGGCCAACTTGAAAGGAATTATTTTTAGGATTGGATCACAATTGCAAGAAATTTTGAGTCACTTTTTTTAAGGAAAGGAACATAATCATGAAGGTCGAGATCCTAGAAAACTATGACAAAGGACTTTGCAAAAATATCTCAGCTTGAAGGATGATGAATTGAGGCACTTGTGTTCAAAGATATGCATTTGTTGAAGGATGACTGGACCTGACAAAGAAGAGATAAGGTAAAATTTGTTGACGTATTAATATTTGAACGCATTTGATGATATATGTCAAATGATATGCTATCTCATGTAATCATATGAAATGCATGATCATATCATTAGGGTTTTTGCAGCATATTGATGACAACTCTTAATGACTATGGAGTTTCTAGGGTTTGCATAGAATTTACAATTCTTGTCGTAGCATATCTTAAAGACCTTAAAATCTAGGGTTTCACAACTAACTCTTGTGTGTGGTTGTATAACTCTATAGTTTATAAGTGAAATTTCGTAGCATCTAGGGTTTGTAAACCCTAGTATGGAATAAAGGGGAAAACCCTAGAAATAGAAATCCTAATTGATTGTTTCCATTGTGAAATAAAAAGGAACCTAGTTAGCAAGAATGCCAAGTATTATCTCGTGATGATGTGAAGACAAGGTTTGATAAGAAAGGGTCCAAGATTAAGCCTGGAGTCAACTCTCCTCCAAAGATAAGTATTTAACATCTTCTTGATTATTGTCTCTATATTTTTGTCTTCTTGTTCTTTCACAAGTCTTCTAACCAAGGTTTCGGGTCAAGGCAAGTTCTATTTGAAGCTTGATTAAGTAGACGAAATTATTAAAGGAACGTGGCATAACATGAAGACTATGAAGGAAGTGTTGAGAAATCTAGGATAGCCTGACTAGGTTTTTCTTTTAGCTTGATTTCTCTTACTTTGACAAGTTATTGTGATGTTATATTACTTTCTTTTTGTTATTATTATGTTCCTTCATCATCAAGATAAACTCCAAACAAATGAAGATCACGAACACAAGAAAACAACACAAGATATAGGCACTCAGCCAGGGAAAAACCCCTAAGGAGGGGAAAATCCCGTCAAAATATTCCTTAGTAGATTTAAAGAAAAGTGAGCCAACTGAGACCAAGACAACAACCGCCTCCACTCCATCAAGTCAACCTCTTCAACATTCAATCACCATCAATGAAATTTAAGGTCAAAGTCTTCATAATATAGATTTCATCTTTCCTTCTACTTCATAAATTTTTGACCTGTAATGGATTGGTACTACAATTTTTCGTCTACTTCGCATGAGTAGCATAAGAATAGATAGAGACTTATTCTTGTTTTCCTCGGCATGGATATTTATTTTCTTTGTAAGTCTTTTTATTCTTTTAATCAAAATCTTCTTAGTTGCAGATCTGCTTGCTTCCTTGGATGGTCGAGTAGGACTCATTTATATATAGTCGATGAAGCTTCTTTGAAGGGCAGACCAAATGGATACATTTGGGAGCCAACTTAATGTATTTGGAGGTTGACTTGATGGATACTATGAGGATGGAGAAGACACAATAAAAACATTTTATTTCTTTGATATAATGGGGCCAAGGAGGTTCTTTTACATAATTATGATTTTGACTTTAATACAATACAAAAATATTAGAGCACTTGATGGGTGCTTTGACCTATTGATAATTGATTAAAGCATGAAACCCGTGCTTTAATAAGGCAATAAAAATTTATTTATTTTTTATTTTGACAAATATATTACATCATGACTCAAGTACAACTATTAAGACCAACACTAGTTACATTCTTCAACAAGATGGAGCAGTTTGAGGTATGCATCAAAGAAGGCTATCAGAAGACAATAAGATTACTAACCTCATATGGAAATAGGAATCTATAAATACCCTAATTATTACGATATTGAAGCCTGTTGATTAGTTCAATTTTAAGAGCATGAAGTTGAACTCTGTTGCAATATGAGATAGACTATGCAAAGGATTGTTGACTTTAGAGGGAGCTAGTAGCAGAATTTGACTTGAGAACATTGTGATTTGGTAACTTCGATACTGATGATTTTGAGAGAGGATTTGGATCCCTAGAAAGGCATATTGCAAAAGTATATGCAAAGGATCAAAATATAGCAGTTGAGATATTTTTTTGGATGATATTTATGTACCTACAATTGCGTGATTTGATCATGGAACACATGGATAGTGTGGATAGCAATATTGATGGCTTGGACAAGCATGAGAGTAGAATTGATATTAGACTCTTTGAAAAATATGAGGAAGAACTCTGTTATAAATATAATAAATGTGCTAGCAGTTGTGAGGAAGCTTAGATCCTTGGATATGATGGATGAACCTATTGATGGTGATGTTGCATGAAGATTTTGAAGATCCAGGAAGCTCGAAGTTTGATGAGATATGTTGTTGTTTGGGAGATGAGAAACCCTGTCATGAAGATAGAATGTGAAAATGTTTGACATTCTAGAATATTGAGGCTCATAAATGATGTAATGCGAGAAAGGAGCCCTACAACTACAACTATATCCAAAGGGAAGAACAAGTATTTGATGTATTTATGATGTATAAGACCAAATAAATATTATGATGGTGTATCCCTGATTGAGAGGGAGAAATAAATCTCATCCATGATTGAGAAGGAGTAAGGATCTCTTCCCTTGGTTGAGAGGGGGTGATGATGGATAACATATTCTCCATGTGTCGTGCACTAGGCCAGGAATAACTGTCTTACGTCTAGTGTATGGAAGTGGGAGGGAGAATGGAGGATTGGATAAGCATATAGGACTGGTACTCCTTGAGGATTGGGAATCCAAGACAGGAAGTAGTCTCATGGACTAACACTCTTTGAGGATTGGTCAGGGTATCCAAGATAAGAGTGGTCGAAGAGGACCGATATTATTTGAGGATTGGGAATCCAATATAAGAATAGTCATGGAAGGACATACCTTGTGAATATTCGGATGGGGTATGAGCCTTAAGAGGCTATGGTGGTGTCCACATGTATACCTCCCATCATTGTGCTCTAATCTTGTGGAGAGTTAGAGCTTGTTAGTCAAGGCCTTTCTATGTTGCTAGTTGACAATGTTGGTTATGATGTTGATGCTTAAAGATGGCTTATCAATCCTACTCTTCTTATGAGATTATTTCAATTTGAGAGTACTCTTGTACCAGTTTTGGAGTTATGAATAACTCTCTAGTTAAGAGGGAATGTTGGAAAATGTAACTAGGTTTGGTCTTCATAATGATATTTATACTTGTGTCATTGTATATTTTATGTAAAAAAAAAGAAGGAAAAAGAATAGTTTATTTTTGAAGCATGAGTTTCATTCTCAATTCAAATTATATTTTTAATGAAGCATGTTCTTCATGCTCATTATTATTTGTATTGGTTAAGTCAAAGGTTTATTTATAGCGGAGGAAGAAAAAAATTGTAATTTGAGTAAAAAACCCCTCAATATTCCAAGTTAGCCCTCCCTATCAAGTTGGCCTTGCCCCAAAGGAAATGTTTATCTGAACCCCTCTAGACAGTATAAATAGAAGGTGAGTTGGAGCTCATTTGGACACACGATTTCGTATGATCTGTTCTAAAATTTTGCAGAAGAAGAGGAGGGTCGAAATCTAAAATTGAAGAAGGGTTTTCTTGAAGTATGATTTGAGGAATTTCTACCTTATCACATATCATGTTGAATATTTGTTGTACAAAAAGAAGGGTTTGAATTGGAATATAGAGGGTTGAAGTCTGTTTATGGTCAAGGGTCTTGGCTATCTCACTTTGAATTGATTTTATAAGAAGAGATTTTTTTTGGGTTTTCCCCTTGGAGAGTTTTTTCCCTGGCTTCGAGCATATATCTTGTGTTCATTGTTTTTTTTATCTTCATATTTTGTATGTTTGATAATTGTTTGATGAAGAAGAAGAAAATTAGATTAATAAGAAGCTAATTAATTTCGTAAGCAGTTATCAAAGAAAGAGAAATCTAATATAATTTTCAAGCCTCTCAGTTTCTCAACAGTATGGCGGTGCTAGGAAAAGTTGGAGCTTACAGGGTGTTGGAGCATCCTTTTAGTTGGTGCTAATAAAACTAAGGTGTTGGAACATCCTTTTAGTTGGCGCTGATAAAACTACGGGGTTGAAGCCTCCTTCCAGTATTTGTTGGAGAATCTTAAGAGTTGGAGTTTCTTGTTGATGTGATCTTTAAGACATATTAAAAAACATTCGATAGTTTTTCTCCCACAAGGGTTTCAACCTAAAAATATATTGTGTATTGTTTATGATATTATGCATTGTTAAGTGGTGTTGTTAATTGTTAAATTTTTCATGATATGATTAAAATTTAAAAAAAAATTCTCAATAGTTCCCAATATTCCAATAGTATAAGTCTACAAAATTTGATGTAAAAGGTGTGTGGGTTCTCACATATTTAGCAAGTTGGTGTTTGCATATTGGTTGGTGCCAGTACATTGTAAAAAAAGATTGACAAGAAGAATAAGAAGACAAAGCGTTCGGTGGTTTTTATCTCATAACGGTTTCCACCTAAAATATTTAGCGTTCACATGTTATAATTGTGTTGTTTATGTGGTTTGATTTTACCTTTTCATGTATTGTGTTTTTTATCTACTACTCATATGTTCTGTTTTTTTTTACAAAGTCAACTATTGAGATATCTATTCCAAAAACAAAAGGAGCAAGCTCCCATTACATGAAGGGCTTAAAGAGAAGCATATTGAAAGATGTAAGAGAAGGAGTGCAGTCTCGTTTACCTAAAGCCTTGATTCTTAAATTTCCCTAATTTCCTACTACATTTTTGGCATATCGCCTTACAAATTGAAAAAGCAGAGAAACACATTTACATAACATAATGGAAAAATATTATTAAAGGCCGAGGGGAGATCCTTCTTGATATTCTGAGGTCTTCCAGTTATTGTTGACTGATTGATCTTGTTGTGATCTTTGTTTACTGCCTTGGTAGTTTGAATTCCCCCCCTCCTGATTCAAGGTGATGCTCTTAAGATAGTTGACTGTCTCTTCCAAATGAGAGCATTTGTTTTTCAGGGCATCTATTTCTTCCTTCTGTCCTTCAAGATGCCTCTTCAAGGAGAATTTTGGTCGATCTGCAGAAGGAGAGAGACAAATAAGTACTTCCTCTGTGCTTTGGGGATAAAGAGAGTTGCTTGATCTACCAAGTTCACTCTGTTGACTATGAGGTAGATTATGCCAAGAAAACTACATAGCTGCACTGAGGATTGGAGGAGATCGCACTACTTGAAGAGAACAACTCGAGATTCTAAAAGCACCAAGAGGACTGAGAGGGAGAATTTGAAAGGAGGTCTACAGAGCTGCGCAGAGATTGAGCTCACACAACTTAGCTGAGAAGGAAATCTAGCAGTAAATATCAGCGTTAACACATGGATATGAAGTTGAGGGTGAGTGATCATAGGAGATGAGTGAAACAAAGTTCACAGGCTAAATGGTGATTGTGCTAAGGGAAGAGATGGTGTTGAGGGCATTAAAGAAGAGAAGGGTTCGGTGCAAAGGAGGGTGGAAGGAACATATAACAGAGAAATAAAAGAACGAGTGTGCTTGAAAGGGAACAAAGACTTAAAAAAGGAGTGAACAAAGACGTGGGGAGTTTTATCGAGCCCGAGAATGGAAGACAAGCCTAGATCGATTCCATTAAATGGATAGGAGATGTATGAATTAGATGGGATTGTGTCACGGGTTCGACATGGCCTATCAGGCTTAAGAATCAAGTTGCAAGGAGTTCCATGATTATACCAAATCTGTGAAGGATCATTGTTCTGACTGGATTCGTTTTTAATTTTTTTTTTCAAAATCCTCCTCATGAGACGATGTGACTATGGCAGGGGAGGGATGTAGGGATGGCTAAGGTATTGGAGTGTATGAAACCTCATTTTGGATTCTTGTTTCTCCTTCGAGCCTAGGGACTGCCTGGTTGGTTCGGTGATATGCACTGCTATTGTTGTCTCGCAATATATGTTTGAAGGTGACATTACCTAGATATGTCAGATTATGCCTGATTATATTGACTATTTGGCCCATTGTTTCATTTGGATAATTTCTCATGTTGATCGTGGCTTGAATAATTATAGCTGAGTCTCCCATCATTATTCGATTATGAATTTCCCTTTTTAAGTATCATGGTACCCAACAGTAATCCATATGTCTTGGCCCTATTATTGGAGGTTTTTCCTAATCCTCATTCAAAGGAGATGAGATTGGTTCCACTCGAATCCAGGAGTATGCCCCCGCCACTAGCCCTACCCGGGTTGTTTTTTGACACGCCATCAAAGAAGAGGTAGTGCTGGTTAATATTTTTCATCCAAAGAATGAAATCATCCTTTTTTAATCTTATTTTCCAAATTTCGATGATTGATTTTATTTTGAGATTGCTTGTCCAATTGCTTCTACATGTTGCAAAGCTTATCCATATCCTCTCAAGCCTTCATGTTTAAGAATTATGTTGTGAGTCCCCATGTCTTTGACATAACTCTGCCAATATTTCGAGGTTGATTTTTAAATATTTTTTTATTTCTGGCTAACTAGATCTGCCAACAGAGGAAAAATGGGAGACTTTTTTTTCCAAGCTATGAAGAAGTCATTAAAGGTACTTGAGAAATTTAGATCAATTTCCAGTGGGCTCACTAGCATGTTCCAACATTTTCTCGCAAAGGGATAGTCGAGGAAAATATGTTGGATGTTTTCTTCAGCATTCGGGCACACGGGGCACCTTGAAGGCCCTGAAAAGCCTTTCCTTTTGAGGTTGTCTGTTGTAAAGAATTTATCTTTTAAAAGTGTCCAGATGAATATTTTGACTTTGGGCAAACTTTCATATTTCCATATTGTTTTCCAAGGTGCCCAAACTTGGTTATTTTGTTGTGCTTGTATGGTCATATACCCTAATTCGACCGATTAATATCCTCCACTAGGATCCCAAATGAAGGTGTCTTGAGCCTCCTGATTAGTTGGTGTTGCTCCCTTAAGTCGAATGACTAAGGAATCCCAGAGTTTTTTTAAATTGTGTGGCATATTGGGGGTGTGCCAATCAGCCCAATTTCTGTTTTGCCAGCAAGAGATAGAGTGCAAGGTGGTCAACCCATTAGCACACATCCACCTTTTTAATTCATGGGGATCTATATAGCAGGACATTGGAGGATTCTCCATTATTCTGTCTTTTCATAAAACAACACTTCTTCTGTTTCCAGGAAGCTTTGAAGTATGCTTTATGATGACAGGGAGGAATTTTTTAACAAGCTTCCAGACTTGTGAGCATGGTCTGGTTGGTGCACTTCCTTATAGGAGGATAGTTCGATGTTGATTCATATATTTTGAGGCCAATACTTGTTTCCACTAGCAATATTTCCCAGTGATAAGTCTCCAAACAATTTTTTCCCCAAGGGACACATTAATAATTCTAGGTAACCTAATAGATAGGCCTCCCTTTTCATAAGGAAGTGTTACCTAGTCCCATTTTACCAAACTGAACTTTTTGGCTTCAGTCTTTTCGCCTTGCCACATAAATACTCTTATTATGATCTCTATTTGTTTGTGTATGTTGGTCGGTGACAAGATTGTTGCATATTGGTAAATTGGCAGTGTTGTAAGCATGGCTTTGATCAGTATCACTCTGCCCGCTAAATTTAGTCATTGCATTCCCAAAATTTGAATTTCTTTCCTCATTTTCTCAATTTGGGTACTCCATAGTTCTGCCTTCAGATTGGATTTTGATATAGGGAGTCGAAGATAATGGAAATGACTCCAATTTTCTTATGTAGGGATCTCTAAGATCCGATATATTCTTTGTAGGGTGCCTGGAGGTACATTCCATCCATAAATTCTGCATTTTTCATTATTTAGAAGCCTGCCTAAGGCCTCCATGAATTTTTCCAACACTTTTTTAAACCTTTTGGATATAATTCATGATTCCCCACCCATCAACAGTGTGTAATCAGCGAACAAGGAGTGATTGATGCTTTTAACACCTTGGGATATGTGGAGGCCAATTAGTGATCTTTCTCTCCTGCTCTTCTCCAAAGATCGAATTAATGAATCTACCATTATTATATATAGAAATGGTGATAGGGGACAACCTTGCCTCAACCCACGACTCTAAAAAAATTCACTTGGCCTTCCATTTATCAATGGGGCAATCCATGGTCCCACAATGCATGCTCTGATAACTTCAATGATCTCATTTGAGAACCCAAATTTCTTGAGGACAGTTGTTAAGAAGGTTAAGCTTACTCGGTCAAATGAATTCGCCATGTCCAACTTTATGATGATTCCTTGCTCTTTCTTTAACATACTTGAGTGCAAAGCTTCTTGGCAAATCACCACATTGTCAAGGATCTGTCTATTTGGCACAAACCCACCTTTATTTTCTGATATAATATCAGGAAGGAGATTCTTTATTTGATTGGCTATGATCTTTGTGATTATTTTATAAGAGGAGTTACATAATGAAATAGGTCGGAATAGACTAAAGGTGGAGGGCCTTGCATCTTTCAGAATTAGATCCAGGTAGGATGAATTAGTGAAACCACCCAGATTTTTTTTCTTGAATACATTCCTTATCATTCTAGTAAGTTCCTTCTTAATTGTGTGCAAATTTTTCCTCTAGAAGGCAATTGAAAAACCATCAGGACCCAGTGCCTTGTCTAGGTGAAGGCCCCAAACGGCCTTTTCGATTTCATCTTCTTCAACTTCTTGTATGAGCTTCATATTTTGGTCAGTGCTTATCTTGTTGGGGAAATGTTGTAAAAAGGTCTCATACTGTACGATTTCTCCGCTAGCCTTAAGGAGGATTTTAAAATTTCAGTATGCTTCTTATTTTAATTCATTTGGGCCTCTTATCTCCCTTCCCTCAGTCTGAATATTTTCAATCTGGTTTCTAGTCCTTCAAATTTTCATTGAGTTGTGAAAAAATGATGTATTATTGTCTCCTGCTTTTAACCATAGGCTTCGAGATTTTAATCTCCACACCCCTTCTTTTGTTCTATGTTCTCTATAAATTTCCCAATAGAGAGCCTTTTACTGAAGATGGCTTTCTTTGGTTTCTACATTAGTTTCCTTTGTCTCTTGAAGTGCCTCCATTTTTTTAATTAACTCAGCCTTCCTTTTTTGTGTTTTTTTATCATTTTCTTTGGCCCATATTTTCAATTCCTTTCTCAAAATTTTTAATTATGTCTCCCACACAAAATAGGGAGAACCGTAGACTCTTTGGGACCATACTTCTGCAATTAATTTTTGCAGATCCTCATTGTTGTTCCATGTTGGACAATACCTTCATGGAATGGCTTGGTTTCCCAATGTCCCAATAGAGATAACCACCGGATTGTGATCAGATGTTGTATGAATAATCCTCGACATTGTTGAGTTGTAATTGGATAAAATGTTGTCCTGAACGAGAATGCGGTCTAGTCTTTCCTTTATATTGTTGCTGCCAATTCCCTTGTTACTCCATGTGAACTTTCCGTTGTTGGGAGGGATGTTAAGTAGCGTATGTGTTTCCATTATATTTTCTATTACATCTCTTGATAGGTCCGTGAGGTATACTTCTCTGAATTTATCATCCACATTTAGAGCTAGATTGAGGTCACCTCCAAGAATTACATTTATGTTTTGGGCATTATTTAGTGTCTCTTTAACAATGTTCCAACATAGTTATTTCTCCCTATAATGATTTGGTGTGTATATGTTGACCATGCAGTATTGCTTGTTGACACCTAATCCTAAGGCATTGGGCGAAATTGTACATTAGTGTAACATAGGAAAAAAGGAAATCTAAGAGACATTGGGAAATGAATCCCAACAGTCTCACCTCCATGTATATATTCATGAGCACCCTCAATCAAATCTCACAGTTCATTTTTGGAGGTACCTCGTGGCCTGACATGGTATCAGAGCCAACTCTATTTTTGGCTTCCATGCCCTTGTAACTCCCTCCATTCTGCAAAATTTTCTCTGCTCACATTAGGGGAATTTTGAGGTGTAAAATGGGTCTCCTAAGGAAATTATAAAATAATAGTGGAAATTATAAAATATTATTAGATTACATCATCAATTTTTAGAGGGAAAAAAAAATTTCAACTTATCTCCCTATGGGTTTACTCAAGTTTCGAGTGGAAACACTCATTGAATGCATAATTTTATTACTCATCCAAGGAGTAACCATGTTTCATACTTTTGACGGACCCTACTACATGAAAAATGAGAAATATATGAAAACGTGATTGTAATAATGTTTTTTCATGTATTTCTCATTTTTCGTATAGCAGGGTCCATCGAAAGTATGCATCATGCATACTCCTTGGATGAGGAATTAAATTTTGCATCCAATGAGTACTCCCGATCAAAATTTGAGTAAAACCTTAGGGAGATAAGTTGAAAATACGAGTTGAAAAAACTAGTTTTATTATTTTATTATTTTTTAATCTTTTTACTTTTTTACTCCAAAAATGGTGAAACACCCTCATGGTTGACATCATCATCTTGAATCCTATTGGTTCTTATAAATTTTATTTTGGTTGTACATTTTTCTTAGGAGGCCCATTTTAGACCTCAAAATTCCCCTAATGTTTTGCAGACTGACACCTATTTTATATTCCTGCAAAATCTTGTGTATTATTTTTCTGTGTTGAATCGTTTTGTTGCATTGAATTGTTTTGATGCATCACCCATACTTTGGAGCAGGCCCGTAGCTCCAGGCCTCTCCCACCTGCGCGCTTACCTCGGCCCGTCGCCTGCTCGTCGGCTCCCTCCATACGCAGCTGCTCACTAGCTCCATCACGCAGCTCGCTACTCTCCTCTCGCAGTGCCCTCGTCCCTCTCGTCGCTACTCTCTTCACGCAACTCTTATCTCTCTTGCAGCGCCCCCCTACCCTCGTCGCTGCTCCCTCATAACTCTCATCGTTGCTCCCTCAACGCTCTGATCCTCGTTCCCTCCTCCCACCTCCCACAACCCCCTCTGCACACTCCCACAGCGCTCCGTCAGCCTACGGGCTCCCCTCACTCCGCCGTAACCTCCCCTTATTCCACCTCCCCTTATCTGGCCTCCCCAGGTCTGACCTCCCTCGGATAAAAACCTCTGCAAAAAAAATTATTTTTTTACACCAGAATTGATTTTTTTGCAATAGAATACATTTTTTTACACAAGGAGATCGCAATTTGGGAAAACAAGAATTGCAAGGCGTATGCCTTGATTGCAGCTTCTGTAAAAAAAGAGGTGAGTCGCAATATTACACCATTTTCAAATGCCTATGAAGCCTTGAGGACAGTAAAATAACTTTATGACTCACATTCAGAACTTGAAAGTGTTCAATTAATGATTAAGTTATTCAGCCTTGAATTGACAAATGACGACCCTCTTACTTTAGCATCATAATTAAGATCTATCATGCATGACATTAAAAATACTGGTGTAGAAGTTGACATACCTCTCATAGCTTATGTTAAGGCATTGTATCCCACTTACTCACACTACATTGATTCATTGTAAGCAAGTGGAAACCTCAAGAAGATCACCTTTGATTCCCTTGAGAAAACATTTGGAGAAAGAGAGAAGGCTTTTGAAAAGAAGACAACCCCTTTGTCTTCTGAACAAGTTGTATGTTTCGCATATAGAGAGAAGAATCATGCTCAAGATTCTTCCAGAGGAAGAGGAGGCCGAAGAGGAAGAGGAAGAAGAAATTTGAGAGGAAGGGGGGCAGACAAGCTCAAACTGAAAAATATGATCTTCATTGTATATGCTGCAATAAAGATTGGCATGATGCATCTACATGTAAGCTGCCTTGGGACAGAATTGAGCAGCAAAGAAATCAAGAAAAAGGTAAAACTCATGACAGAGATAAAGGTAAAGCATTTGAATCTACTCATTATGTTGTAGCACATTGTAACATTGGAGTAACTGAAGACTTGTTTAATGCTTCACTTGCTTATTGGAGAAATGATTGGTTGCTATATTCAAGAGCAACATATCACAAGACTTTTAGAAAATATTTTTTTGAAGAATTTGCTGACAAGGTTGATGGAGCAGTATACTTTGCAAACAAATCTAAACTCGAGCACAATCAGGCTTAAGTTGCATGGTCTTCCAAACCATCTTCTACATGAGGTTCTATACCTCCCTAAGTTGAGGAGAAACTTGTTGTCATTGGTCAACATTCGCCAGCAAGGACACTCCATTCACATGTTTGATGGAAAGGTTGAGGTCAAAAAATCATTAGATCACTCACATGTCATGAAAGGAATAGAAGAAGGAAGATTCCTAAAGCTACAAGGTACCTCTGCTCATGCAAAAAACTTTGCATTTAGTTCTCATTATGATGAAGGTACATTCCCATCAATTCTTTTATGGAATGCTAGATTTGAACACTGTTACTGGATTGCCTACAATTCCTAGGAAACTTAAGCAATGTAATGCTTATATTCTAGGAAAGCATAGAAAAAAATCCTTTCATGATTCACATTCCAAAGCACATAGAAAACTCGAGCTTATTCATTCAGATTTATGTGGCCCCGTGCCTATTGCTTCTGGAAATGGAAATAAATATATGATGACATTTATTGATGATTACACCATAATGTGTTGGGTTTACTTATTGAAGAACAAATCGGATGCTTTTCAAACATTCAAGAATTTTCATGCATGATTGAAAATGATGCACAAACTCATATTGTCTCTTGGCATGCTGATAATGGAAAAGAATACACTTCAAACGAATTTGAAAACTATCTTTGCCAACAAGGGATCAAACATCAAACAATTGTGCCCTATAATCCCCAACATAACGGTGTAGTTGAAAGAATGAACAGGACAATTTTAAATATGGTTCGCTCCATGATGTTTTTCAAGAATGTAAAATTGATGTTTTAGGCTGATGTAGTTCTATGAGTTGTGTACATAAAAGATATTTGTCCTCCTAATAAAATCAGAAATAAAACTCCTTATGAAATGTCGCATGGCCACATTCCTTCGGTAAAGCATTTCAGTGTCTTTGGTTCCACCTGTTATGCTTTAATACCTAAGGTACATAGAAATAAACTTGGTGCTAGAAATCGAAAATGTATCTTCTTGGGCTATTCCAATACCTCCAAAGGATATCATCTCTATGATGAAGTCAATAAGAAGTTTGTAGTATCTAGAGATGTCATATTCCTTGAATCTTCCAAGACTAATGATGTTGCTGAGTGGCAACTTGATCGCTTGGATAGATTCACACATGCAAAGTCATTTCAAGAATTTGATAATCAGATTCCACATCTTGAAGGGGGGATTCTTATACTGAATCAATATGTGGAATTGTCTTCCAAAGCACTCTCACACCCACATGAAGAACCAACCACGGATGACACCTTGAATGATGTGATTGATACAATTGGGAGATTGAATCTTGATTCAATCTCAACTCAGTGAAATGAGCAGCTTGGGCCATCTCAGAAAGGTCCCCCAAAATCGCTGACAAAGACATTGGAAAATGTTTGTCCTAATGACGTTGGAAAAACAGGAACAAGAAGTTCCACCAGGAAAAATGTAGGTGATGTAGATGATTCTGATTCACATTTTGATATGGATGTTTCTTATAACCATGAATTGAATTTGTCTACAGATCTCGAACCAACTTCCTTCAAAGAAGCCTCTTCTCATAATGAATGGAATGAAGCAATGCAAAAAGAGTATGATGCCTTGATAAAGAATGGCACTTGGAAGCTGGTTGATCCTCCATTGGGAACCAAACCAATTGGTTGCAAGTGGGTCTACAAGAAAAAGTACAAATCGTATGGCTCACTTGACAAGCACAAAGCTAGGCTTGTGGCAAAAGGTTTTTCACAGAAAGAAGAGATCGATTATGAGGAAACTTTTTCCCCCATAATAAAATGGGCTACCATCGAGACACTCTTTGCCTTAGCAGCTCAGAATGGTTGGAAAGTCCATCAGATGGATGTAAAAACCGCATTTTTGAATAGAGATCTAAAGGAGAAGGTTTTTATGTCCTATCCAGAATGATTTGTTGTGAAGGCCCAAGAACACAAAGTATGCAAGCATATAAAATCCTTGTATGGCCTCAAGCAAGCACCGCGAGCCTAGAAATTAACTGAGCATCCTCTGAAACTTAACTTCAAACATTTTGATCTTGATGATGAAACTTTGCTTGTTAAGAAAGTTGGAAAAACAATTGCATATCTTGTGGTGCATGTAGATGATCTTTTGATGACATGGAACAATGAGAGTTATATTGCATCCATAAAGAAGGAATTGAAGAAAGGTTTTGAAATGACTGATTTGGGCTATGTTTATTACTATCTTGGTATCGAAGTAACTCAATGTTACACAAGAATTTGTCACCGTCCCCAAATCCCCCGCTCCGGCATACTGATCTGCATTTTTTGACCCGTAAAACAAGTGACATGGCTTGAAACCACTTACGTAGACATCCCTCTAAACAAGAGCTTATCGCTTCCGAAGACATCTCCTCGTGAAAACCCCAAATGGCCCTTAGTATCAAGGCCAGCAGAAGTGCAAATACCCGCGCCAATGGGGAAAATACTTCAAAGAGGCCGCGCCAGTTGGCGCTCTGTCCCAGAGTCGCACTCGCGCCAGCCAATTTGAGAGGTGTTTTTTAAAAATAAATGGCGGAAGTTTCGTCCTAACTGATCCAGGAACTGATATCTATCTTGAGTTGGGAGGTTTGGCTACGGATTTCCATAAAGAGGAAGTGGTTTTCCACCTCTCATGGAAGCTTCCTTGATGATAGGGCCAATCCCATGATTATAGGGATCCCAACTCCTCTTCCTCCATCTATAAAAGCTTGCCCATCTCCATGGCAAGCTAGTCTTCAAGTTCCCAAATTTCCAAGAGCCTTATGCTGCAAGAGCCTCCATAATTCCCTTAAGGCCAATTTCAAGCAAGGAGACTATCGTCAAGGTCCGAAGAGAGAAGTTTGTCCCATCCTTGACAGGCTTTTCGAGACGTGTTCTACTGGCGACCCCTCCGAAGGAGAATTCAGCGTCAGAACTATGGTTGTAATTTTCCTTTGATTGATTATTAATAAACGACTATTGGTTATGGTTCCACTCTTGTTGTTGTTTATGATGATGAGTTATGTCCTTTCTGACTGACATATAGTTGCATCTACTGGATTTTACGCTTGCGTTTGTTTTGTTTCTCGCATGTGTAGGTGTCCACCACGGAGATCGTGGGGATCGTGATCTGCCAGAGCTAAGGAACGGGAGCGCTACCTCTTCTACAAGCAACAGCGTTGGATTCCAAGTAAGCCTTCATTGCTAGTTGGTTTATTTGCAATTAGGGACCTGCACCATAGCGTGAACGATTGTTGCTAGACCCGGTCTGGGCTAGTAGGGATCGCCTCTGTCCGCAGAGGGGATTTACCTCCACAACAAATTGGCGACTCCACTGGGGATCGTTAGCTTGTTGTCGTTCGTTTTATGAGCTATAGACGGAGCCTGAAGTTGGCCAGATAGCCTTCGAAACGCTTTTTCTCTGCAATTGCGAAGTAGATCAAAGCTGCTTCAGTCAATCTCCGGTTTAGTTTGTAAACTGAACCCTTGGAGCATTGTCTTGCCTTTTTGGTTGATTCTTGATTCTCCTTGCTTGATCCGCCCTTTTGGGCTGGTTCTTTTTGTGGATTTGGGTCTTTGATAGCTTGATCATTCACTGGTCTGCTTGTTGGATTGCTTCTTTTTTATTTTTGACTGGGAAACTTGACTGGCGTGCTTTTCAGCCTGACAATCGTGCCCATTGGCGCATGTTGCTTGTGTATTACCCGCGCCAATTCGTCTCTGGCGCTAGTTTCAGCCTCACAGTCGCGCCAATCCTATGAGCTACTAGGGTTTGTTTAGTTCTGAGCTTCCTGAGCCTGATCTGTGTGTTTGGTCTTGATTTTTCCACTATTTGAGTGTTTTGGAGCCTGGATTGACTGGCTGTTACCTTCATCCTTTGGCTGTTTGCCCATTTCCATCGATTTTTCATTTTAGCCCTAGGTCATCTAGGTGCTGTTGTGTGTCGAGCCTTCCTCTGAAGTTTTTGGTCTCTTTTGGTTCAGTCAACCTTCTGATTGCTTCTTTGCATTTATTTAGTGGTTTTCTATTATCTCATTGCGTTGTTTGAGTGAGTGTTTCCGTCTTCATTCAAATTTCGCTTCATCTCGTATTGGGCCTAGATTACACCGCTCATTTTGAGTCTTTGGGATTCTTTTTGTTTTGAGGGACTTTTGGTCGATTTGAGGTCTGATTGTGATTGAATTGAGTGGAATTTGCTTGGTTTTGTTCTCTTGTCATCATTTCTCAAATTTCCTTTGCATTAGTTTTCATTTTTTAGTGCACTTTGCTCTGAAATATTGAAAATACAAAAAATCTCTTTTGCTTTTCATTAGTTAATGTGAATTAGATCTTTTCGGTGTTATTAGTGATTAGTGACTTTGAACAAAAATCTTTTGATTTCCATTAGCTGCATTAGAGGTATCATTGGTTGTTTTCTGTTCATTTCATTGTTGTGTGAAAAGCTCTCAACTTTCTCATAAGTAGCTTTCATCGAATGAAATGATATACTGTGGCATATAGATTGCATTTAAGAGATTTTGAGACATTACATTCGCTAGGGCCTGAAAACTGAAACGTAATTGAAGATAAACTTTAAAATTTACTCAATTTACACTAAGGCAGCATTGAAATCTAACGAAACACATTTAGAGGTCTAGGCTAGAGACGTGTTCCGGCGTCTTAAAACCTAGTAGCTGTCGTTCACCTCCTGGCTTTAGACAATGCTAGTACGGACTTGTGCTCCCCGTACCGTCGCGTATATAAAGGGAGACCCCACTAGGTTTCTATCCTTTATCCATAGGAAGCCAAGTCTTCCGCCTTATACCCATGATACACCAGACATAGCATTCGGGGAGATTTCCTGCACGTACGAAAGTCTCGTATGCTGATTCCTCTTCTATTTTGAAACCACAGTGCAGCAAGCGTAGTCTAGTAAATATCTGCTTCAAACATGGGGGAAACCACCCGGTCGGGACCTTAGGACAGCTCCTTTTCCATTTGGTATGGTGGCTCCGACTGGATTTAAAGGACCAGTTTCCTTATAACTAAATGGGTTG